>QNGE01001700.1:108274-122602 GCA_008508345.1 Paragonimus westermani
GCTTGGATCGGAACCGGTGGCCGTAAATCAATTACCAGCGCCATTGTTGCGCATCTAGCTGACACCAACCATCGCATAGACGTTAACAAAGCATTCCGGATTATCTACAGAGTGGCCAACGCTCAACCGAAAACAGTCCGTCAGCGTATTTTGGCAACTGCCGAATCGATTGCAATCAGATTACGCAACCCTAATCTATGCTCTCAAAAGAAGTTTGTTCAGTCCCTGCAACTTCCGTGGCCACAGATCAATCACACCCAGTCTAACCACACACAAACATTTGACCTTGACCGTGTGACACAACACCCAGTCAACGTCCGGTCTGGGCCGAACCAATAGTCGCGTGAAGTTTAGCAGTAGCCACTGTCATTCGATAACAGTCAGCCTCTGTTTATGCGGTTTGTCTCATGACGCCTTGATGAAAACCTATGTAATTGTATTGACTTGAGAAAGAATTATCGAAAACAATTGTTCATCACATCGTTACTTCTGAAACTATATCTGTTGTGGACGAACTTCGCCCTACAAAGTGGAGATCTAATGGCGCTGAGGTTGTCGAACATATACCCTTGGGGAATAAACTGTACCAAACAATTAAATTAGACCTACACAGTTTCGATTATCAAAGAGCAAGTAATTTCGTGTGCATCATCATAGTGTAAAGAAGTGATCAGACACAGACGAAAGGGTCTTTTGAAATTAGGACGAATAAATTAGAGCACGCAATCAAACACTGCTTCACTGCTGTGTTTCAAACTGTTAAGCATAAATTCCTAATCAAAAAGGCAAAAAGCGGATTGAGCAGGTCTGAACATTTTGTTTGAAAGAGATGAGCATAGAGTGATACAGTCGGAAACTGATTTCAGATAAACACTTCCACAAGCCCTGTAATAACGGACACTCCATGAAACTTCTTCATCAAGGCGTCGAAAAATACGACGGATACCTGTTTATTATACGTGTTAGTAGTATTTATGGTGTGCCCAGCATCTCGTTCGCAGGGCTCAACAATGAAGTATCTTGAGAACTAGTGGCAAAAACATGCGGTCTGTGTACACCCGATGCATGGAGACAACATTACAGACACCTCAGGAGGGAGAAAATGTGTTTCAACGAGCGAATCACTATCAAACGCTTGTTGTTGCATGGGAGAAAATTTTAATTGCAGGTAATCGACATTCCTGAACGGAAAACAAAGCATGGCAATCTATAATGGAGGGAAAAGTTCTCTAATGGAATTTCAAAAGATCGGATTTGACATCTTTCAGCGATACAGCGTAACAATATCTGTGTAACGTAAATCGAAGACTAACTAAAGCTGATCACAACTTTCGCATTGGGATAAAGTTCCCAGCCAACTTCTTTCAGATTGAAGCGCTAGATTCGGGCTGCCTTCGCGTCAGAGTCTGGTGGTGAGGCAAATCATCACAAGGACCGACAACGTGAATTGCGTACCACGTTCTTAAGAGACGAGCGTGTGGACTACTATTTAAATGACCGCAAAATGAGAAATTACGCACAAACAGCGATATTTCCTTGTGTGCAATGCTCAAGTTGCTCCATCGTTTCGGGAGGAAACACAGTAACTGCTTTTTTAACTGAAATCAGTGATACCGTGAGCAGGATTTCTCAGCTAACTTTAAATCAAAGTTTCCTGTTGAGCAATGCAATGAATACTGACAAACAGTGAGTTATAAGCCCGGTTGAATGTGGAAGCTACAGCTATCAAATTCAACTTCGGCCACGTGAAGTATAACGAGAACTTGGCTACTCTCCAGGAACTTCACTTATAGGATTGACCAAACTGCGGTCCGTAACTCAACCCAATTGAGAGCTTAAACAGGCTAGTGATCCAGATTCCATACCTCCAACGCTAATATAAGCCTGCGATTTGAAAATGACATCACAAGCACATCTAAACGAAATATGGAAGTTGTGAAACGAAACAAATATATTTAACTCTTTCCATTCAAAAATGGTATGGTGAATTTCCGTATGGTTTTATTACAGCAATTGTCTACATGATTATGATTAAAAAAAAGTAGGCAATGAGCTCGGGAAAAAATAGTTACGCGATGGACCTACGTTGGGGAATAGTCAAAAAGATAGGCTGTCTTCATGATTTTGCGCATTAGTCTACCGTGGATCGCTTACCCTTAGGCGATGTATTTGTGTGATTAAAACGATATCAAAGCGGACGGAACACAGTGAGAACTCTTTTGAATGTCAGATAAACGCGCACGAACTATCAATGGTGCCTTGATTGAGTGAATAAGCGTAACTAAAAAACATTCGAAGCGTCGACTGACCGAATCGCGCATAATGTTGACGATCAGTTTGATCGGTCGTAGTGTGGGTGGTAGTCCACGACAACCTCAAAGCGGGAACAAAGCGTCTCTATGAGCACAAGGGTGTGTCATTCAGTCGGATTCCGATCGCTTTAGCAGCGGCCCAAATTTGGCACCTCACAGCTTTGACTGACCGCCGTTGATTCGGTGAATCGGACTGTATCAATACGTTGTCTCCATATCCATCGATGACAAGTTTGACTTTAACTGAGCCCAATACTTTCTTTGCTTCACCCTGTCAACAATATTCCACATAAATGTTACATATTTGGCTTGGTGGTGGATAACCGAAAACGAGCTTGTTCTTCGCACTGTTTTTTTTCCGATGACTTTTGAGTTCCTCAAGTCAGAGAATGCAAAGGATACGGAAAAGGCATTGCTTTGACCCTCCTGAAAATACGTGTTAAAATAAGGGCAATCAACAAACATCCTGCATGTTCAAGACGTTCTACTACTCTCCTCTTGAAAAGATAAGTTTTGTATATAAACAGTGAATAGGAGGATAATCCTCAATACGACAAACTCAGTGCGCTTCAGCTGACGAGGAACATTAGAGGGGGTTCCGCTGAGTTTAAATTAGGAATTACACTGGTGATTTTCATGAGAACTTAACAAACGAAATAGTAGGGAGTTTGTTGACTAAATAGTAGAACGATGAATGGACTAATTTCATCAACTGTGAACACATTCAGTGCCGTATAAAGATTTATCTCCCACAAACGTTATAAAAAGGTCGTTCATGTAAACGATGAAAAATGACTTCATCTGCATGGCTGTGTTAGTCGGACAACCTTCGAAAGAGCGAAATGTACTCTGATTCGACTGCTGGTAATCACTTGACAATGTGGGTCAAAGAACGGACATGTGAATCGACAGTTATGGATGATGTACACACCGCCAATCGCTAAGTCAACGCATGTGACGGGAACTTACCGTTGATTACCACTTCGCACGCGCAAGGATACATAATCTCCCATCAATACTGTATTTCAGTACATACATCGTGTGGTACAATAGTGCTACAATAGTTGTAGACTGTCTAGTTTTGTAGTCTTGACCCAAACTTGACCGCGCATCCTAAGGACATACTCACTTGACACATCGACATCACTAGGGTAAACAACAACAGCACAGAGTTGAGAAATGTCTATGGGCGAGAATGGGGGTAATTTGGGATCAATCCACTTTGGTTCGCCAGTGAGAAACAGTGGGACGATGTATTTCGAAGTGGAGCTGAGGAAATAGATCGCACTTATTTCTTCCAGTAGGCTACACGATGAAGCAGTCCTGTTGTGTTGGTTGCGGTCATTTGTGCGGACTTCTTGAATTATTTGTCAGATTGAACAAACATCGGTAACAAAAGACTCAAACGGTTACAATGTACAATGAACTCAACTGGTCACACAAAAAGGGCTTTCTGCCGATGGACTACAGCAAAATTATTCAGAAAACATTGGGTAGTTCGATGATTTTGACGCAGTTCGCAGCTTCCGAAAGCAGACTAATTTCCCTTTTATTCCTCGTTCCAAAGTAACTCTAGCTATCCGTAAATTAAGCACATGTGGTTTTTTGGCCATAAAGCTACAAGAGTAAGTACACATTCAATACCTCAGATACTTACTAAGAACCTCCAAGCTGGTAACACTTCATTCAACATCAAAGCGGCACATATTATGTTTCAAGGCTTAAGTCCTTGAAATCGATATCTAGATTGAGACAAAGAAAGGACGACGAACATTTTGTAAATTTCACAATTGTTGACGACAGATTGCAGTCGTCAAACGCCTTTGAAGCCACCGTATATATAAGGCAGACTAAACAATCGACGGATCTGATGCGCAGCTAGAACGTTTTGATTCAAACACCCCCTTAGATGCTGATGAGGTTACCATACATAGCATATGAGAGCAATTCGGTTGGCAATCAAAACAAAGATTAACACTATTGGGCGAAGTTAGTGAGTGAAAATAGAGAAAAACAAAATTATCCGGAGTTGAGCTCTTCCATGAAAATGCATGATATTGATAGTACTCCATGGGTCGCTAAAGAAGTAAAAAGTAGCCTGTGTGTCATATTTCAACGCTGAAACTCAGCATGACATCACTCTCACATATCGCCATTCAGGAATGGGAAAATGAGACGAAGACATAACTAGGAGGAACACTGACGAAAACGCTTTTTTAAGTAAACATGAGATTTAAGAAACGTACCAAGGAGCGTAACGTGGAGAACACGTTTTGGTCGAGCGAGGGCAAAAGACACGGACACGTGAGTAGGTTAGACTAGTAGAGCAGGATATGACCCAGAGATGAATATCAACCCTGTCTACAGCCACGTTGCGTAAATCCGACATTAGCCATAACCATTCCATACGTACCCGGAAAAAAGAATGTGGAAATAGTCTGCTAATCATGTGGTAATGTATGTCATTTTCCCCAGCAATTTCAGTCGGACAATAATTGTTTAAACGGGTCAAATTGATGTCTGCACGATAATATTCGACTGTATAATTTGAATAAAAGGTGGTCAACAAAGGAGGAAATCATATAAGAATCGAAACTAACCATCCGTTGTGTTTTGCATAGACATTTGTGCGGGTAACATTGAAATCGGTTTCGAGCGATGCGAGGCTTTCTGCGGATGCGAACTTGAGTTGCCAACCATGACGTTTCGTTCCGCCTGCAACTGAAGCGACCAGCTAGTGCTATTGATGAGCGAAGACAGTGAAGCATGTGATTCAGTCGGAGATAAACAAGGTCGATGTTCCGAATCAGTGAGATTGAACTTAGTACCGGACATACCGGCCAAAGCTTCTGCCGCTTCCGTTTCTGGTTCTCGACTGCGATCGACGCCTTGACGACCGACACCATCACGAACCAAAGTGGAATTTTTACGGGACTACAGTTGGCAGGATAGAATTACTATTATTAGGAGACTCGGTAAGGAAGTAGTAAACTGGAGGAGCATCATTGAGCTGAAGAATCAGTGCGGAACAATCAGGACTGTACTAGTAGAATCAACCCACAATGATTACCTCTGACAGAACTAGATCTTAAGGCAACCTTTTAGAGGCTTCACACCGGTTCAGAAAGCGATTTGTGAAACTTAACCATATAATAAAATCGGTAATAGTCCACCACGTATTGAAGGAATGTAATACACTCACGGAGAGTGAGATAAAATACGGTACTACTAGTAGAGGATTTGTACAAAATGCGACATCACAGAAGAACGATACGACTGGTTTTCTTTCACGTTTAGATTGTGGTCGTGTATTTGTGGGTAAAAAGTGGACTGATAGCAACCATGCACCTTAATAGATGGACAAGTTTACAAAGGATCTTTCCAATTCGCAACTGCTAAACCCACGGATATAGGCTGCTCTTTGAAAACTGGTAACGCGAACAGACATCGGTCAACAACGTACATGGAGAGAATCAACATTTTCCCACCACTTGAGCCCTCAACACCTCGTTCACAATCCCGCTATATGTACCCGACTTACAAATAACTTTGAGCACACGAAGTAAGCCCCCAATAGACTGTCAATCTGTTAGCAAATGACGGGCCTTGATTTGAATGTTGCGCAATCCATAACCTGCAGATATGCTTTTGGATAGGAGGTGGCATCTTGAAACCCTATCCCGACTTCGATATCTCACATGCAAGTAGACGGCTTAGTTAGCGTACGTATAACCCGCAATTCTAAAACAAAGCCATACCTTTAGCAAATGGCTCCTCCCCGGTCCTGAGACGGACGGCTCGAGTTCACAAGCCGGTCCAGAAGAAGGCGAACGACTGTGCCTCTGACCCACACGCGCAGCTAATTTCGACGTAGAAAATGCTACTCGGGACCCATTTTGTCCGCCACCTAATCGCTGAAAAGCCTTGATAGGATAGCTGGACGAACAGACCGATTCGGTAGATTCAGTTGAGATTGATTCCAGATCCTCGGAACAGCCATACAAAGGCATCTTCAGTCCAGCAAACTGTTCGTATTTCGCGACAGCTTGTGATAGTTCAGGGTTAGACTATTTGAAAAAAAAGCAATTAGGTGGGCTTATGAGAAAGATAAGAGAGCGAGCAAGCGTGAACAATTAAAAAAAAGCAAATCCAATCAATCGTGCGAGTGAAGTTCGAAACTGAACAAGTTTTCAACGTAAATTACAAAGTTACGGAAGGGATCCTACCCAATCTGCAACAACTGAAGAACAGGATGCGCTTTACTGTCAAACGTATTAAACACATGCACGAAATTCATCTACATGCTGGACTGCGTTAAAGATACAATCGTTTGTGAACTATGTTTGTCATCAGACGGATGGCTCACCAGACAAAAGTGACTGCCCAACCAAAACTGACACGGCTGCAAGGTTCATTCGATTCGACTGAGTGAACGATCGTTCGGCAAACTTTGTCACAATCACACCTTTCAATCTTACCCATTACACTGTGTAAACAATCTGTGGATACCAAGCACCCATGTTTACTTTTATTTACATGTGTTAAAACAATATTCATGTCTAACGCAACAGCTGAACGATGTATTTTAGATCGGTTCCTGCTATTCCTATAGTGTGTAAAGGTACCTATACGGACTTGTACAGGCAAAATACACAGTAATACACATAAAACGACAACTGATACCTGTCACTTTAGTCCTATTAAACACAAGACATTACTTCACATATTTAACACAAAACTCAGCACGGGAGTAAACAGCGCCATTCAATATGAAATGAAAACAGGGACATGTTTGTATATACAAAGTGGAATGGGATACGATAAACTCCATACAGGGGTATCACTGATGAGGAGTTGTGCCATATCTGACACAGTCGTCATCACCAAACGCTCCAGATACTTCAGTCAGCAACCAGGAGAAGGCGTCAAGCCGACAAGGGCATGCCTCAACGTCGGTTTGTCTATGCCTTGGTGTCCAGTTAGTGTCTGACATCCATGCTGCATTTTCCAGCCGATCGCGGGTCTCGCAAATAAGGCCCTAAGGAAAACCTAGTGGGGCAGTGAACACTTCCGAACCAAAGAAGTCAAGGACTAGAGGTCGAGTTAGGTACGAAGATGTGCAAACTGCCGCTCGCAAGGATCGGTTGATATAGGTCTGAGATCACAGTGACAGCATCATTTGCAAGCAATCACGTACAACCAACACCTGTCAATGGAGTATAATCGAAGATTTTCTGTTTGGGGTGTTCCGAAATTGCAAACATGTAGCAGAACAAAACGCACAGAAGCATAGTAAACGCACTCTTCCTTAGGAAGGCACACACCTTTCCCTCGTCACAAGAGTCGCAGGCTGATAAAAACATCACTCCCGTCTTTGAAACGTGATTGTTAATGCTTCCTTTATACCCCTATAGACAAATGTACGTTTACTAATGAAGAAAAAGCTGTACCTCCGTTCTGACGTAGCATCACTGAAGACGAACGCAATCACAGATAATTGGTAACCTTGACCTAGTAATCTGCACTATCCTGGGACAAAATATAAACCAGACCACCGAAATGACATCACCAACGCGCTTAAAATGTACTAAACTGTTTGTGAATTGTCATCGAGTACAACAGCCATCGGTACAATCTAAATCACAAAGCTTGTCACTTTGATAACGTCAGACACCACCGAAATACTCGTCTCTTAATGCTGACTTCAGAGTGCATTCTATTCTTAATTTAAGGAGGAAGAATGACAGTAGGTCGAGCACTGCGGATGATCGAAGATCAGCCCAACAAAATCCCACATACGTCCACTTGTCCTGTCTTTGTATGATGCCTAGATAAGTCTACTATACATGTCGGGCATGTCTTTTGCGGGAGAAGATAGAGGTAAGCTCTGACAATAGAAGGGAATGCTCCATAGAAATCCAATAGGACAACTACATTCTCAACCCCCTAGCTATCGATAGCGCCTTGCATCGAGCAAACTTGTGAACCCATCAAGTCGACTTGAAAACAGTTTTGAAACGGCTCAGTTACGAATTGTACTGTTTCTTTCTGATACTTAGAGTAACAATGTGTCCGTTCTTCTTTATTTACAATTGGAGTTGTACAAGAACCATGACGCGGAGCAACTGTAATGCTATGTGCATCACGTTCCATATTCTAAGTTTCGCGAATGAACTATTCCAAACTGGAATGCGCGAACTTCCACACATTTTATTCGTGCGGAATCTGGGTTGTACATAACCTCAACTTACTTGTATAGTTGAACGCAGATGTCGGATGAAGAGGAAAGCGCGCTCACACAGCATCTGCAATGCTACGAATTCCGGTAACCTGACCAAGCACAACACACGTCGGTTCGGCCCTGGTGAACTGCATCCTGTGTTGGCCTGATCGACCGGGAGAACACGCACGAGTTCATCCAAAATGTGTAACACTTGTTCCAAATCTGGGCGCAACGTTCGTTCGCAACGCGGACACATGTATCTCAAACGATCGGTCTCGGTCTCCTGGAATGTGCGCAAAACGACAGAGGAATAAATATCCCATTAAGTTTGACAGGTTGTCAAAAAACAAAGGACCTCTTATATAAAAGGGTGAGAGCTTGTTCACTAACAATTTTTTTAGGTTTGTCTATCAGGGATTCAATGGAAACGTTTCACGAAACTGTAATGATTCGATACGTTCCGACAATGAAAAACGTCCTGTTCCGTGTTCTCAGAAACTTGACGAGGTAGAAACCAGTCAGTTATGTACATTTACTATTTCGATTGTTCTTGATGTGTTGCATTTCAGAAAATAACTATGGAAAGTGAAAAGACAGCCACTGATAAACACCAACACGTCATAGTAACTCTTCAATGCTAAAGAACGAAAATCAAAAGTACGCAGAAGATTGATAAGTTGTAGAGAAAAACAAAAGTGAAAACAGATAAAAACGACACCTGTCCTAAATTACTAGGTCTATGAGAATTCAAACGACGTATAAAATTGTTTCTGTACGCAACTGGTTGTAATCGCTTCCGTGAGTCAGGAGGCACAGATAGGTGCGACGTACTAGAATCCCGGATATCGATTCCACAGTAATGATTGCCGAACGACGAAGTTTGAAAGAACCCGGGGTGAATGAATTGGACTGCAAAGTCACGTTTCTCAACCCATCCTGACAAATCTGTCCGAGTCCTAGAACATAAGGATCTATCAGATCTACCGGTGTACCGCTCGTCTTGGTTACACCAGAACTGATCGACATGGCGTGATTTGATGACAAAAGGATTGTTCACCCAAAATTGAAAACAACGCTAGCTAGCTGGTTTGGTCAAACAAAGCGAGGTCAGCTACATTGTATGTTCCTTTAACCGATACGATCAGACGCTTAGTAGGTCGAAACGAAGACTGGTCACTTTTGAATAGTAGTTTGGTGTGGGCTGTCTGAGATACAATTGTAGTGATATGTCTAACTTTATCCGATATCCGCCGTGTTTGGTGATAAATCGAGTCGAATGAGCATTATGGTGCAACAAATTTGTAAGTAACCAAAGTTCGCATATATGAACAAACCCGTCCGACACGCGTAAATACTGTTTGAACTAATGTCTGTAAGGCTTGCAAAAAAGATGCGTTAGCCAGTTCATGTTGGTTTTCGCCACACAAACCTATTTGTTGACCCGTAATCCAAGCGAATGATGAGGAAACTTCAAAAAAAAAACGTAAGTGGCTACTTTTTTGAAGCGCATAGGCGCCTGTCAGACTGGCATGACAATTGTTCAGTTCTCCCGCCAAACTTTTGACCGTTTGTGGGGATAGCATGGACACAGGGGTGTGAGCCGCTTAACAGCTGCATGGCGGTGATACCCAAAAATTTTGCTTGTCATCATTGGGGAAAAAATAACTAGATTTTACATTCGTGCGCTTTACACCGCCCAGCTTTTGTTAGTTAGAACACCACCTCAACTCACTACTTCTATGCACATTGCCAGCTATTGTTGATTGGTGGGAAAAGGGCGATATGGAATGTCAGCAACACTGTTGCGTCCAGATTTGTGAAAGGAACTAATGGTTTTCAGCAGAGGAGGGTTTGTCATACGTGTGACACAGACGAACAGTAACACAAAGTTTGAACCTAACACCGACCAAACATTCGCAGGGAGCAATCAAATCTGTAGGACGGCATTGATTAGTTGATAACATAATGTGCTCACGGCACAAGACTCAGACAAGTAATGAACTGGATAAACAGAAAAACACTGTCGCACATAATCGTTTAAAATAGAAACCAGTGCAACAAGGCTCTCGAGGATGAGGGTTACAAATAGAAGCAAGATACGAAACCAGTCAGATAGAAATCACCACAACCAGAAATTAACTTGACATTGCACTACGGTAGTACAGATCAAGGCTTTATGACAGGATGTTATCACAGAAGGTTGGTGGATTAGCAGTAACTATACAAACCCGGAGGTGGCACCTCGCAGCGTGCATGTGGCTTGTTCGTGCGCACTTTACTGGGTTTTGGGTACAATGTTACGTAATTTCGACAAATGAGGCAAGTGAAAGCCACCAAAAACGATTCGAGAGGTATCAGCCACACAAGCAGTTACGCATGTCTGATCTGCAAAAGAATTCAAAAAGCTTAGGGGGACAAACGGTATATGACTAACTTTGAGGTAGGGGAGCATTGCACAGCGCCCGTGGAACCAATCTCTGCATAACTCGCACTGAACCATGAATCCAGAGAAGCCTGCTTTACGACAAAGACAATAGGTCACAGTTTGCTGATTCTTCGACCGTGATTTGAACATATTGGAGCCGCGCAAACGATGTAACAGGCTCAACTCAGCCTCGACAAATCGATGATATACGGAGTCGTAAAGCTGACCGACACTTTCACAGGAGACCAATGTTTGAACGAATTCCTAAAAGTGCGGAGAAATCAAGCACTTAGTGAACAGAAAACACAAACTGAAGTTAAGGCATGTAAAGTGGAACATACTAGGAAGAAGATAAATCCACTGTAAAATAAAGAAATCCATAAGCCACATTCGACCATACTGTAAAAAAAACGATGAGAAGATCACACATTGACGGAATACTTTTCGATTGCAGAACGAAAAGAGGAACAATCGCGATGACGGTGGAACGACCCGCGGTCGTAGGGTTAGCAGCCGAGCAGTGATACCATCAGGCTAATATGAGTTCAGAGAGGAATGAAGTAGGTCGAAAGGAACGATAACCATATAAGTAGGATAGATTGGTTGTAACTGTTGAGAATCTTGTTAATTCAGAATATCGATGTTGTGGGTGTTGAGTTGTTCTCTGAGCCAACTACTTAACATACAGACATTTCCCCAAGATGATAAGTAACATCGCTAACGCGATCTCTCACTAGTTCAGCACTGCATGTGCAATAGACTGTCACATCGCACAAAGTTTTCAATGGATGAAGTGGGCAGTGACAGGGTTACGAAAAGACGAATGACAACCGTGATGTACGCAGTCCGATGGTAGATAAATAAGAACGACTCCACACGCGGCACTTTATTTAACGAGCTAAGTCGGAGGATCGCAACAGTATGTTCGTTAACCAACAGCAGTTTTTATTCTTTATGACCGTCTGTATGGATCAGACAGACTCCGAAAAAGTTGAGGAATGATGTAATGAAAACTTGCATGAATGTCTGTACTGTAAAACCAGTCGGAAAAATACAAATGTGTTTGAGGTGTTCGTGTTTCTATTCAAAGCCCACTTGTGTGAGTGAAATACAGGATGGAAGAAGACAGTACCTAGAAGGTTATAGAAAAAAGACGGAAGTTTTTGTCGCGGTTACAGAAACCGTTTCCCCGTGTTTGAAAATAGTAGACTCTATTGTACGAGTTAGGTCAAAATTGGTAAAACGAAGACCTGCACCGTAATACTGCCAAAACGTAACTTATGATTCAATAAATCACAAACTAAAAATGAGTACACGAAAACGCTTAACAGTTGGTCTTCGGATGCGTTTTATGCTAGTGGCACATCATCATTATCATCATCATCATCATAGACAGCAATACATCAGTGGTTAACACTAATGCTTAACTGTCACACAACCATGAAGAAAAAGCAAACCCTATATATATAGGAGAGAAGGGGAAAAAAGGGGATGGGAAGGGACCTAACTAATGAAAATGATTACGTCCATATTCAAACATTCAACATCAAGGCGCCTACACCTTGCAAACGAACAACCGAGCTGAAAGTGAGAGTAAGGCGTCATCAACGAGACAGCTTCCTTACGGCTTTCACTGCCCCGCGTCATCAAATGCACTCACTTCACAGACAACTCGGCCAAACAACGACAACGTTCACGCCACTGAGCTCGATTAGCCGTCATCTTACCTAACATCTCCAACCACCGACTCTGTGAGTCGCCCAGGAGACGAACACGACCGACAGTACGACCCNACATTATCTAACATCAAATCTACGTGGTCACAGCAATCCTGTGAAAGCACTTTGCATTTTGAGGCTGCAAAGCTCATTCCAAAGTATTTAGACTAGTGGCACAAGTTTTTATCGATAGTCCAACTGCAAAAAACTTTCGACGGATAGGCTACGGCATGTTCAATGAGAACCACGTTTGTGTCATAAGCGCATTTTCAGAATGGAATGAAAGGATCAAAATACAGTTCAACAACTTTGAAACGTTGTCTTTGGCATTATTTGCTCAAATGCGGTTCAGTTTTTGCTACTAAGTGCTTAAACCTAGAAGCAGGCACCGATCTTCGCAAAAACCCGCTCGATAACAGCATGATATATTTGCACTTCATGCAAAAGACTGCTGTTTAATAAACGTAGGTGATATTGCATCACATTTGTGCTAAGCGGTTGACTTCTATCAACTGAAAGAGTGTGTGAGATAAGAACCGTTATTCAGAATACCGGAAATTGTTGAATTTCAGGCCTCCAGAGTTCTCGCTACACCGACTCAGGTTGGCGCTTGATTGCACAAAGTTTTAATTAAGTTACTCCGTAGTATTGTTAAGTGATATTTAGACCTTCCAAGCATTTTTGTGGAGTGCAGAATTAACAAACAGAGTGAAGTAAGACCACATGAAAAAGAACGACCTTGAATGAGTTATATACTCCATAAAAACATGAAAATAGATGTGCACCAATTGTGACCCATGAGGGATTGGTGTATAATTTCCGGCCAAATTCTTAAAATATATTTAAACAGCTCCGGAAACACAGTGTAAATGAAAAAGCTAACCCCTAACGTCTTTTTGAACCGAAACAGTGAGGGTCTAAAGAGCGATAATTTACTTATCAATAAAATAATATTGTTAATTAACGATTAACAAAATGCGAAGTCGACTTTAAAGAAACGCGCAAATGCATCAATGATTTCCGGGTTGTTTCAATAAAAATGTTTATGAACTTGGATTCATGACCTGGAAGGTAGTACGAACCAAACATTTTAATTGAGTCATAACACAGTCGACTAACGGGCAAAACCGAAATGTGATGATGTACCACTTGCTTGGGTCCACATTGCAAAATATAGATCTTCAGTTTCCAAATTTATTATAAAGAAAGACTACCAGAATAAGTCTGCAGTTGGGATTAAAGCGTTGCAACAGTTCGGGCTTGGAAATCACTCCAGAGAAAAAACGATCAGCGATGTTTTAACTCATCAGTGCGACTCCATTGTCTGTTTAAGTCAACTTAGACCAGCGCGGCCAGCTTTCAAAATTTCCGCCCAATCTATCAAACAGGCCCTCATTAACATGAACTACTGATCAGCCCAATCGCGCATGGCGGAAAATAACAATTGACTATTACCTGATAAAGGATAGTCATCATCACAGTGGCTCACATTGATGATTAACTGTCACACAATCATCATCATCATCATCATAGACAGCAATACATCAGTGGTTAACACTAATGCTTAACTGCCACACAACCATGAAGAAACAGCAAACCCTATATAGAAAGAGAGAAGGAAAAAGAAGGGGACGGGAAGGGACCTAACTA
>QNGE01001700.1:122844-150066 GCA_008508345.1 Paragonimus westermani
CCCTCACCGTTGTCTTATATACACGACCTTTAAGCTTCAGAGAAATACACCTCTGTCGCCAGAGATGCCTCAAGTTAGCGAATACCGCCCTAGCCTTAGAGATACGCGCTTCTATTTCATTCCCTACACCTCCACCGCTGCTGATGCAGCTTCCCAGGTATACAAACCGGTCAACAACCTCTATGACTACATTATCTAACATCAAATCTACGTGGTCACACAATAATCAAAAAGAGAGCAAGTCCTAGCCAATAACAAAAACAGAAGAGAGAGAGCCTGACTAATAAAAACAAACTTATCTGCAACCAAAACATTTAATACCAAGGTGCTTCCAACTAGTAAATGGACGGCCGAGTTTTAAGTGAACGTAAGACATCATTAGTGAGACAGCTTACTTATGGCTTTCATTGCTCCATTAAGTGGAGTTACTTCATGGATAATTTAGTCCAACGAGGACAACGCTGAGCCCGACTAGTTACCATCTTACATAAATTCTGAAGGCGCTGACACCATGAGTCGACAGCGCACCAACCCGGGAAACAAATCCCCTGGTGAACAACTTCAAGTCTTTACGCCAGGTTAACACCTTGCAGCATAGGTAAACAGCGTTCGGTGTGGTAGACGTGTAGCTGGCACCCTTAATGCATGGCCTAACCATCTAAGCCTGTTGAATCTTGAGAAAAAAGCAAGAGATCGCTTGGAACTCACCGAACACCCCACTCTTAACCTCCTCGTTGCTCAACTGCTGTCGTCACCCGAATCGAACGATGGAACAGTCATCGATGGTCAAACATCTGCAGACGAGTTACGTTTCCCAATCAGAGAAGCTTGGTTCTATGGCCGTAAAGTAGCACACACCCCACAGCCGACTTACATACATAGTTCTTAGGCATAGGAAGAATGCCTGCTTGTCGCCAGAGATGTCTCAGTTTAGCCAATATCACCGTAGCCTTAGAGGTATGGGCTTCTATTTCATTCCTTATACCTTCGTCGCTGCCGACGCGACTTCCTATGTATACAATTCGACCAACAATCTCCGCGAATTCGTTATTGAACGGAAAAACTATGAAATCACAGCATTTTCTAGAAACACTCTACAGTTAGGAGTTTTGAAGCGCATTTCAGAGTATTCAGCAGAACGCGGAATAGCGCATAGCGGCATACATCAAGATGGTTCACTTTCATTACTCTTGTTTAATTTTTTCGTACACTAAATAACAGAGAAATGCCTGATAGAAGAAATCGTCCATTCTAGCCGGTACGATGAAACAGATCTCAAGGTGTGCACGCAAACCGTTTGTTTTATTACTTTATATATCTTACTATAGACACAATCAGATGATCATTTGCTGGATTCATCACTGATAGATGACTACTTCAATTTAATCCATTCTGACAGACCAAAAATTTGTACGATGATAACATTATGCGCACTCTCTTCGGCCACAAACGTTCAACACCACATCAGTGGCAACACGAAAGAGTAATATCAGGAGAGTGAAACTGACACCCAAGTCATAATTTGCAATTCAGAAACAAAGCAAACTCAATCCTATATCCTTATAATGCGTTCATATAACTTCTTGGATCTCCAGTGCAGTTCAAGTGTGCGGTCTCAAATCCTTTTGTAGTTCACCTAACAGAAAACCGTATCAAATTTATGAACAAATGATTTCCGGACAAATATTAAAACAGCACGGTCCACGTACAAGCAGTTGATCCAACAACAGCGTCAATAGTTTGGTGAGGTCAAACGTAATTGGCTGTAGCGTATGCATCCGTGGCCTCCATGAGGGGGCTTGACTTCGGTCGACGCATTGCGTTTTCTTGTGTTAAAATGAAACACAGTATGTAACGAGCTCATCCGGTGTAGGACACCTACCGCCTTCGCCATGCGTTAAATTCGGGCATTAAACACTACCAAATCTTGTATTTCCAGAGCGAAGAGATCAAGTTAAGAGTTTCTGTGGCACATAGATATGCGTTCAGTCGGGCCCATAAGGCTCACGAGTAATAGAATACATTTGTAAACAAATAAAATCAACTACTCAGGTTGGCAGTGCATACATGATTTTTAGGAAAAAAACAGATTTAAAAGTGTTACACTAATACTGCATTAGAATTTGGTTAAATTCTTATTCTAGATTTGACTACTACGTTCCTTTTTTGAGTAAAGAAACTCGGATGTCAGTCTGAGCTTAAAACAAACGTTTAAATCAAGCTGCACACATCAAATGCATGCGTTTTAGGTCGATTTTCCGTTCCTTCTATCAAAGGATATATGGAACTCATCGAGGCAGCAGACTGCTGAATGACTGAGTGCTCCAAAGAAAGCCCAACGATTACAGACTGGCTGTCTGCTATTTGGTTATCCCTAAAGTATTGGAAAATGTGTTCTCACAAGTATTCTTCGATATTCAAACAGCCGTCCCAGTACCCTTGGCTTATCAAAGCACATGGGCAACAACTAGTACAATTGCTTGTACAGTTCTTTCATCTGCTCGCCACTGCTAGCAGACATGACAAGATTGCGCGATGCTGCCCTCTTAAACACGGCGACGCCTTCAAGGTAAAAATTCAAGACGTAAGAGAGTGGTTGCGCTGCACCATGAAGCGATCGAAGAGTATTTGCCATAGCGTCTTCAGTACACCAAAGTGAACAGTCACCGATCATTCAGCGTGTCAAACAACTGCCGGAATAACCAGGGTATCATTTTCTCCTCTGTTTTTTACACTACACGCGAAAAACCAACCATCAGCTTTTGATGTGCTTGGAGATATTATGTCAGGCTCTGTACTTTTGAAAGCAACAACTAAAATCCAATCACGTGAGACGAATGACATTCTAAAGGGCGCATCTCAGAAATCCAGTCAGTTTCGTACTAAGTAGGCTGAAGTGAAGTATGCAAACAACAACGTTTTGCGCTGCTCTTCTGCCTAAGACAGTACATCAAGCTGAACAAGCTAAGTGACTGGGTTGATCTGCATGTGAAGCGCTTCGCATTTTCAAAGTACAGAGTGCTGATGTGACCGCGAATTTGTTTACTGCACGAAATCCTGTACAGGTTTCGCTGAAACATAGAACTACGAACGCGTACACTCACTTGCACGGCTGACGTGTGTCCACACACGTTGGGCTGGTGGCACATCCTCCATAGCGCGCCCACACTATTCCAGTAGTCGCTTCTGGCCCATCGTCTTCTTGGCGTTGACACTTGCTCTTCAGTTGGCAAATGTGTTCCCACATTGTGAGTAGTCTACTAATCACAAACGAAGCTGCCTACTATACAACAGCACTACTTTAAGACTCGGGTGGTTCCACCTCCATGTTTTTCTACTGCCATTCCGTCAGCTCGTAATATTGCTACTAGATGAGTGCAAATAGAAGCAGCACATATCGCCTTTGTTAGCCAGCGCCAACCATGACGTCGAAAAGATGTCCAGCTGCTGCTAAAAAGGGTACATGATGCCAGTGCGTGAGTCACCTTGCTCTAAGGTTCAGAAAAGTGGCTGGTCCCCAATGAATATATCAACAGAGTAGACGCGTTTGGTCATCACTGTCTCTGTCAATTAGCCAGCACCATTTAGGGTAATCGCGCAGACAGTGCGGCAGTTCGCCAGTGCGCGTTACAGAAAACACGGCAAACGCGGTCAGTTGCTCAAAAATGCAATAACACAGGTTGCGAAAGTTTGGTCACGAACTCCAAATACCAGTTGAGCGTTTGGTGAACCGGGCAATGTCTACCGAGATAATCAACAGTTGGGTAAAACAGTGAGGTAGTCAAGTAACGGCGTGACCAGAGAATACGAAGACCCTCATTCTTCTGATGCGCAAAGTAGGTAGGTAGGTGTCGCCTATTCAACTGATACCTTAACGCAGTCAATGAAGTGCCTGAATCCATAACACTTCTAGTCCTTCAATTTTCGGTAACCTTATCTAGCTTGGTGTTTCCTTTTCTGTAGGAGGTTCTCGAAGATACTCAACGTCACTGTTGAGGTGATAGATAGACGTAACCAGAGTACAACCTGGTCGAGCTCACAACAATTCTGAATGAACAGTGCTCTGAAAGTTGCCAATTAACGTTAGACCCAACAGAATGCCTAGATTTGATTTTTAATTTTTTGTAAGGATGAGAGATTGACGAGTATTTTGATTCACTGAATCCCCATACTGGTCGAATCAACCATCACATTGATGTTTAGGTTTATTAAATATCTCGGAGCGTGACCTTCCAGTGACTAATCTTGGTCACAGCAAGTTGAAGATGATTCACCAAAAGTTTGTCTGTCGTTTGGAGTACCTAACTGTTCCACTTCATCTCACAGCCGTTCACCATGGGTTATGTGTTAACCTCGATGGCTTTACTGTACCCGATTACAATCACCGGACTTATGGCAAAAAGGTCTGAGTGATTTGTATCGTTCGCCCAAGCAGCACCTTACGTCAAATGAACCATCTTATACCTTACTCGTTCGTTATGCCGTTTCTAACGACCGTAATGTGAGTGATAAATCCGCCAGCAAGATTACCTCTGAGTCGCCCCACAATGTGTATCCAAAAGTAGTGCGAGATAACCCAGTTGGCTCTCACACCTGCTCACAGAGCTTCAGTTCATCTCTACCTTATGCATTAAGTTGATAGTAAACACAAAACTACGTTAAAGTTGTAAAAACGGTTGGCCAAAAGTAATCTCATAAAGTTACTCTTTATTCTTTCGTTTCCACTTCCGTATGGTATACAAAAATGTACCAGCTGAGTTGCAGTTGAACATTTCGTGTAGCCGCTATGTACACTAGCTATTCCGGTAGAGTGGATGAAACAAATCGCTGTCAGGAGTAAGGGGTGATCGACTGTTTGAAAATGCAGATGTTACAAAACTCCAAAACAAACACATTCAATACATGATTGAAAAGAAGAAGAAAGATCAAACAGGGAAACAGATAGACAGCAGCTGAAAACGTGGAAATGCCAGAATGACAAGAGCATTCAACACTGTGTGGCAAATTATAACGCCAGTGTGCATACGTTGAAGCAGCCTCACTACGAGTATCCGGTTTCATATCTGGATCTTCCAACCCACGAGGAATGAGCCCAATACTTTAATTATGTCACCTAATGGACAGTGAAATGCTAGACCACTTTGAACTCATAAGAACCTAGCGCTGACTATGGTTATACCCAATATTGTTTGGGTCATGACAGGTTAGAGAGGAAAAATGACTTGTAACTGTAATTGATGGCGAACAACGAGTTGCAGTGAACTTTGTGGACACAACTGTTTTCGTCTAATTACTCAACAAAATTGTCTGGCGTGTATACGTCAGGACAAACCAAGAATCATTGCAACGACAGAGTTACAGGAGACAAAAACTTGTTGTCACTTGTATCCGACGCTAACGCAAAAGTATTCTGCCAATTCTGCTGAGGTTGAATGAATTAAAACGACGAGATATTACCGAAATTAGGGTCAACTAACATATGAAACCACGACATCCTTTTCGCACCAAGAAAGCAAATGAATTTGGAACTTGGCTAACTAAAATGCTACTATCCCAGTTTGCGCTACCTGACAGTACCCAGTGAACAAGCATGAAAGAAAGTAACACGGATTGTATTAACCGTAACCCTCAGTTTCCACGTGTAGTTTGTGCACACACAATAGAAAACACAGATAATTCGCTGATTTGGTGATATCTGAGGAAAACGTGGACTTACCAGGGCATTTTCTTTGCAAAAGGAATCATATGCAGGCAGACTGGAACCAGGATTCCGGGAGCCACGTTTACCAGCCCAAATTGATTCGGTATTTGTGCCAGCATCGAGGTTGATTAAAAATTCCAGGGAACGACCACTCCGCGGCAATAGAGCTTCTAAGAGAGTCAATTTTGTGCGAGGCTTCAAAAATAGCTGAACTGCACGATCCCGACATAGGTTCACGAAATTAAGCTAAGAAAACAAGAAAACAAGGTGGGTTGGATTCCAAACGACACCCAACTGGTAGATAATCACAGACATGTGCCAAAAAGGAATGGATCCCATCATCAATACTTACTGGAGTAGATGGCGACGCATTACTCCATGACAAAAGTTCAAGTAGTAAATTATAAAGATAAATAAATATACAGAACTAATGTCACCGCTAATGAGTAATTCGGCAGATTTGCTAATTTAGAAGAGACGCTAATGTGAAAAATCAGGGTTTCAGCTGGATTCGAACCAGCGGAAAAAACCACACGTCCAAAAGTGTCCAAGTCAACGAAAATTATGACGAGACCATTACGTTCAGCAGTCAAAAAAGTCTACCAGCCCGGAACTTCGTCATGGCCGGCACGGTATTCCCACTGCACGCTTCTACTGCTTCGGAGACACCAAATAACAAGAGCACATAATCTGTGAACGTCCTATGCGCAAATGAGCCATGTTTCGCAGCCTCAGAGTAAAACAGCATGTCAAGTGGCACCATTGACTCGGCCTTTCACATAAACACTGATATTCTGTCTGTGCCACAGAAGGGGTAAGCTGGCAAACGTCGTCTGAGCATTGGTTACGGAAACTGTGATCTCATCAGACAATTCACCCACGCCAATGCAGCTTTCAAGTTACACGAACTTCTCCGCTACCGCCAACGGCACACCATCGATAGCGAGAGCAGATGTAGAGTCCTGCGACAGTGTCTTACAGTTAACCAGTGTGAAAGTCGCATCAACTCAAGGAACTGAAGCACTTGCTACACCTAAGCTGGTTTCGACACCCCGTAAACCCTCATAGGTTGCAGCAATGTCATTTGCACATTCTGCATTTCGAAGTTCTATGTCTGATAGCATTTTCATACTATCATAATTCCAGTCTATCACAACGCACAGTAAAATCTCGTCTACAGTGAAAGTGAATAAAACAGGATGGACTGGATGACGTGGTCACAACCCCATCCGAAATACTGAAAGTAAATGACAAAATGTTAAAGGTCCTTGTCCGGTCGGAAGTCTTACAGTGAACTGCCTTCAGAATGTTGACGTATCTTTCAGGCACACAATCCCCGATAGACAGGCCTAGAGTACGGCTCCGTCAGAGCGGACAGAGGTAAAAGCATGGGCGTCGGATTTGGAGGATAGGTATGAACATACTGTTTCCTCGTGTTGTTGGATATAGTGTGACCAGACGAAAATGAGTGATGATCACAAAAAGCTACGGACAACCAAGTCGGGCACAATGGGGGTGCACTAATGGCCGGTAAACGTTACTCAGCTAAGTTTGATTAAGTGAGCAGTGTTGCGATGATGACACCCAGCGGATTACAAACCCTGACAAGCGATATAAAATGTCACTGATGAACAAAGAAGGACATCAATGAGTTTCGGGTCATCATACTTGGACGTTTTCACCTTTCCACGCGAGCACATGAAGATATAGGGGGTGTGGATTAATGGACAATCGTTTTAAATACATCGGCGTTCACGCGGCAAACAGTATCCATCTGGATAGTATCAGCACAGTTGAATATTTGGATATTCATTCAGATAATGATATGGGAATGGCCATGGAGAGTAGTGGCATTAACAAACGGGACATTTCTAATACCGACAGGCTCAACCCTGCCAGAGAAGAACCGAACTCTTGTGG
Organism: Paragonimus westermani; assembly: GCA_008508345.1. Taxonomy (NCBI): domain Eukaryota; kingdom Metazoa; phylum Platyhelminthes; class Trematoda; order Plagiorchiida; family Troglotrematidae; genus Paragonimus; species Paragonimus westermani. The sequence goes on from QNGE01001700.1 coordinate 130,466, forward strand.
TCATGTCTACCGAAGGAAAACCTTGCTCTGTTTTCGTTCGGAAGTTAGCATTACACCAGTTCTTGAAACGTGGTTACATAGAAGCAAAACTTGGTAAGGCACATGCTATAAGATAGGTAAATACCACTGGCATTTTAAGTACACTCCTAAGCTGACGTTGTTACTTTTCTAAGGGACCAGAATAGATCGACCCCTTGTGGTGCGTCTGCAAATTCTAGAGAACATCCACCACGGTCCCCAAATGGGATGAGAGGTTTCTCAAAACGACTGCTGCCAGCGACCATAAGCGAGGGGGTGATAGCTGTTTCGACCCTACTATTAAGCCACACCAGAACCATGTACGTTGGAGAATCAACCATACAACCTATGGATGCGGTAGAGGTTTGGTGGTTCGCAAGCCGACCGCAAACGGCTGATCGAGTTTAACTTACAGGAAGAGCGGATGCACCATTTAGAAAAAGTAATTCACATATCTTTCTGCGACACCAGTGACTGAGACTCTGAACTGTCCGTATTATAGTTAGGTAATACCCATTCATGTTGATACCTATTCACTAGAAGTGCGTGTGATTCGCTGGCGCGTGTAATGATGATGAAACCTGACAAGATCGGAACAGTCGTCAACCACTTTCGCATACGGTAACTGAGGTCAACTGACCTGATTGTATGTACATGTATTGAACTTGATTTCATAAAATGATACATGGTGTACAGGTCTTCTGTAGTTGAACACAGAAAAGGGTAAATATTGATGTGGGACATGCAAAGATGGTGCTATGCGACAAAAATCACAGGTGAGCGACGGCCCGAGCAATTGTATCTTCTGGTCAGGCTCATGGCTGTTGTGATTGTGGAGTTATAACAGCGCCACTTTCGTGCACCCAAACTTGCCATGTTTTTCTCAAAATACAGTATGCAACATGAGTGACGGAGAGCAACATAACTTAGTCCGAAAGACTATGAAGAGAATCATATACAATGACCAAGATGAAAACAGAAACTGATCTGTAAAAGTGAACCACATGGAGAACTGTTATGCTTTTAGATTAGTGTCAGTGGATATAACTGGTACACACAGAACAGGAAACGACCGTCCTGAAGATCATATCTGCAAGTTGTAATCACAACAATGGGTTCACTCACGAGTTCCAGTAGACCACTCAGTTGTGGGCAATGTATGGGTGATTCACTTTCCTCGTCCAATATGGTCTCAACACACGCCTTCCATTTGTGAGAGGTGCAGTCGACAGTGCCTAAAGCCAATTGTTCGTACAAACCACTGGGAAAAGCGTGCGGATCCAACGGGCGCATCGGTAGGCCAAAAGGAGAGGCGACTAACAATTTCTCGATCGCTTCAAATCGCTGTGCGGTTAATTGCGCATGTGCACACAACTGCTTGATTTCCTGAGCCACAGGTAAGCAAATTGGCAAGGACGCTGTGGTCTCCAGTACCTTTAGCACTTCAGCCAACGACACCGAGCCAGCACTAGGAGTATGATGGGAGCATAAACGGTGCGTTACCACAAAAGTGCGTTCGTATACATAATATAATTGACAACGAAACCTAATTTAAGTTCACGTTTCCATATCGGTGGGGTATGTTGCCGTGTAACTTGTTAGTTCGGGTGAGGGATGGGTTTACAGACTGCGTTTTTACTACTGAATCGTAATAACGGAAACAGTGAAACGACAGCGCTTAGAAAACGGTTCTAGTGTGACAGCTGATTGTGCTCCAGAATAAAATTTACATAAAGCAGGTCGCAAACTGAGTCATATTCACAAAAGAAACAGACGTATACTGTGACAAGCGTTGCGTGATAAAGTTGTGCGCGAATCTATGATAGAGCATAAAGGCTCCCACGGGAGAACGAGAACAACGAAGCAAGATAAAAACCTCAAAGGCTAGCAACGAAAACTTGTGAAATATTTGCGAGAAACATGTGAATATAAGTTTGAATGATTCCAGAAGAGTGGCGAACAAAAGAAAGCACGCGCCGAATATTCTATAGTTCATTCTAGTGAACGAAGAAAATGAGATGACTGAAAGATAAAACGATGGATTGCGCACGAAAGTACAACAGACCTGGCATTTTTCAAGCTAATAAACCTCTCTTCAACGCGCTTGGCAGACTCAATCACGGTCAGTAACTTGCGACTGCATTCTGCCAAGATTACGTCCAGAGTCGTCTGTGGTGCGGGTAGTGATGATTCATTTGATTGGTCTAAGTTTACGTAGGCGATTGTGGAGGACAACAATTCGCCCCAAACTTGAAGGTCACACAAATAGTCCAGCGATGGTTTATGTTGAGCGTCTGTCCCCGCCGAAACAGCCGCACTCTGGTCCAATGTGCTTTGGACAGCTTCGCGCCAAGATAAACATTCGTGAATCTGGGGAAACAAGTAAAATAGAAGGTCAATGCTACTGATCACAAACGACTAGACATCAGTGATTGACACTGGTATTTAAATGGAAATAACCACGAAAATAGCAGCCCTGGTTTACCGGGAAAGGAAAATGACGGGATGACACCAGCACTAGTGAACAGCTCCATGTCTGAAGTTGAACAAGGAACATCAAGCTGTCTATAACGTGTACGGAAGAAAATTGACCTGGAGCTTCACTAGCTCTGCTTCAATGCCAGTTTTCACCTATCAGACAACCTAGCCGAAAAACGTAGCTTGACCATGCAAAGTATAAGGATGTTGAAGGAATACTGAAAGATTAATATTGACCAAACAGTCGGTTCCTAATCACATCATCGGTACGGCTGAATACAGAAGCGGACAGTTGGAAACCTTTCATCCAGAGTGGCCTTTTCAAACGAGTAATCCCACGGTATCCGAAGCTATCTGTGCACCCTAAAGCTTTGAAGTATAGTTCAAAGCGCTTGGAATGACGCGAATGATTATACTGGGACAAAAATGCCACTTCAAAAGTGCCCAACAACGACAACCTGTTTTCAGCATTGCCAAAATATGTCCATTTTCCACCCAGTAAGATGTTTATGTTAGCATCTTGTGAGTGTTGCGAACAGCGTTCGGTAGATCTGCGTGCGGCAAAACCGAAGAATAATGAGGAAAATTGGATGGCACTGATGTGCACTACTCTTCTTGCTGACTATGTTAGACAGTTTTGCGTAAATCCCAACTTAAGCCGAAGTATGAGAGTACAGAGCGGATTTTACGATCATAAATTTGTTCAGTATAATTTTGGAACCAAGCAACTCCAGTGGTAAGGATCTATTCGTCAAATCGAGTATATCTTTATCGTCAATAAAAGGCAGTGATTACTGGCAGACAATGTGAATGAAACTACGTCAAAATTTGGGTGATCTATGCAACCCTACACACAATGAAACACTCTCCGCTCCCTCGATGTTTCTGCCATCGGGCTATGGTAAACCACTGGAGTTTGATAACAGAATGCTTTTCACTGATCACTAGCCGGGGAATTGGCTAAGCACTCATATTGAATAGTATTTGTTGCATTTATTAAAAAAAACCAGAAGTGTGTGTGAACATGAAGATTGCCACCACTTCACATAAACTTGCCGCGCGACATGACTGCAGAGTCAAGTAGACTACTCAGAGAATTTCATAAAACCTGCCGATCCCCTTCTTGCATGGGAAAATCAACGTCACTTGATACTGACTAAGAGGGACATTTACGGATATTCATGTTGGTTGAAATAAACATGTCAAAGCCTTGATTAAGGTTTCACACAATTTTTGGGAAATTCTGGCACGACAGTCAGTGAACATGTCCAGAAAGCGACTGCACCATAACTTCTGAAATCTGCTGCGTTCATATACATATATATATAGTATATAACATATTTAGTAGAGTATGTACTCTATAATACATAAACATGCACTACTGTTGAGTGGCCGTGGATTTGGTTAATTCCAAGTTAACAGTAGCTTTATGCTCTAACGAGATGATCGGGTGACCTGCTTGCTAGTCACAGGCAAAAGCGGTTGAGCGTTCAGATCTGATGACTCGGTCGTGCCTAGTGCGCAGTCAGTGGCGCAGTGATCAACATGGTTACCTCACGAAAGCATGGACGGATATAAACTACTGACGAGCTCTAACAAGGACAAAACTCGAGGCTAATGCCTCTTTCCGAAAGATGCTAGCCAGAAAGTCTACCTGAATGCAAAAGCTGTATTCAGATGTGCGTGACGTTCTATTGGATACATACATATGCATACACATATGAATGAACAGTTACCCAGGGTGAGCAAATCGATTTGATAATGTGGATGAAACGGCGAATAGCTTGCTTACTACCGAGGTCACATATGACGCGCTCTTGTTAATAGGAATTTACAGATCCAATCGGATATCAATTGATGGATCTATTATTCATATTTTCTTATGATAGGCTGGTTCCATGCAAAATGGCTAGATATTTCTAATCAACTTTTTTTGGCACCTATTCGTCAGCAATGTTGTCTTGGACAGGAACACTATAAAATCATGAAAGAACCGGGAGAAATATGGCACTTGGTGTTTCCAAATGCCGGATAAACCTACTAGTGTGGTCATATTGAGCAAGGACGATTATATGAGGAAAATGAATACGATTCGGGAAGATAAAACGACTGAAAATAACATTCTGCTCGAAAAAAAACAAATAGCAGGGCAACTCCAGATACGGTCATATATCTGATGGCAAATACTGAACCATGAAGTTAACTGGTCTGAAAACACTACGAGTGAGGGGTGCGCCTTTAATACATAAAAATGAAGCACCTCTGCGACCAATATTGTACATGAACAATCTAGCGCATCATAAAGTTTCTTGACGGTTAGTTGACGGTCTGGGCCCCATTCCCGAAATGTTATCTCTCGACGGTATAAAGGATTCCTTTGAACTAACAGAGACAGAACGCGTGTCGGTGGGTTCTCAAGTTATGTATTTGGCTGACTTTGATTCTTCGATAAATGTTTCGCTTCGTGAAATGGTTGAATTTTGTGCTTTTATTCTAGCCGGACATGTGATATGGGTATTCAACTTGAATATTTCAAGAATCTCATCTTGCTGTGTGCAGAAAAAATCAGGTTTGGTTTTGAAGGGCTACTTTACAAACAGATAGGCCGAGTGATTAAGGATGGTCCGTTAAGCCCAAAGCTGACTGACACCGTTTTAAGAACGACCGAACGACAAATTCCACATAACATTGACAAAGCTGTATTGTACAAACGGTATTCCGATTTTTGCGAATACCGACCATCTTGGCTTGCTTTTTAGCGTGTTTAACGCTATTCACCTGAAGCTATCCTTGTCCCACGAAATTGAATCAGACGACAGTTTAGCTTTCTTAAATAAACTCCTCATTAGGCGTTAGGATGAGACATTACAGCGGTCGGTTCATCATAAAGCAACATGGGACGGACAACATCCTCAATTCTCCAGGTTTTCTCCGACAGGATACTAACATGGTTTGACTACATTTTATACGGCCAGGCTTACTTGCACTCCTGAAAAGCTATGAATGACACAGGAGATACTGAGAGTAACGTTACTGGCAAACGCATATATTGAACAATTGCAATGGGCCAGATCGAACAGCTCAAAAGAAGGATATTGTTCTGTTTCTGCTGTTTAAAGATCACCTAGCAAAAGATATCGGGTACAAATTAAAATCTACCCTAACCTCGTAAGTATTTGGCTGTCCGTTTGCGACTGATGAGAATAGGCGAAATGTCAACATATCGCAGCATGTCTTCTTTCTGTGCTGATGAGGCCGTTAAAAAGAACTCGATGTTTCAAGATCTAATTGAGACCATATCTGATTACAACAAAAGGTTCTCATTATCATCCATGGCCCATATATGCAGCCGTAGCAGCCTATACATAGGAGAACAGTGATGGAGCCCTATAAACAAAGAAAACAATCACACCGCACAAAATTTACTTTTTTCAACCGTATAGTCTCGGGCAAATCCACAATGATAGCATCAGCAAAACGCAAAAGGTCATTGACGAGGCTGATGGAGAGCACACTTTCCACTGCGGCAACGTCATTAGGGCAGGTCGGTTGATCACACGTGAGGATCAGCTCAGTAGCGCGCTCGCGCCAGGAGGTGAGTCGCGCTTGCATCTGGTCCAGCTCGATCAGTTCCGGTAAGAAATGCCGAAAGTCGGCGGCAATTCGCATCCAACTATCAAACTCAGCCAGAGAAAACTGAAATCGAATAGAGATATGAGGTAGCAAACAGTACACTGTTTGATGGAATATGCAAGCAGGTAAAGGAATCGTTTACTGACTAAAAGCAAATGAGTTTGATTACGACCTCACGTTCGTGTGCAATTTTGTCCAGCTCAAGTCAAGAAGAGATAGCGAATCAGTGTTACCCATTCAAATTTAACAATCTAGTCATGGAGTAACAAATAATATACGCATAGTCATTAGAAACACTGCTGATGACCCCCAACCAACTGGCAAAACTGCAGCCTCGTGCAGATTTCGCAGTAAGCCAACTGAAAGTGTGAGCTGCATGTGAAGGTCGCGGACAAAAGAAAATAATGTTCAGTTTGTAATGAGCACTTACCAGCAAAAAATCCGTCTACAGCTCTCATAGCAACTGCTCAATTACAACTTTACAGCTGCCTATAAACGTTCACAACATCCGTGAGATAATCCGAACATTAAACATAACTCGAACCAAACACCGTAAGTCTACTGGCGAAAGTGAATCAGAATTAAACGACAGATTAACTAAGTCCTTTGTGCACCTGTGCTCAAGCCCAAAATCTGACCGGCGAGTGAACATAAACAGAATGGAATTTTTTACCGTCAGACTCCAACTTGCGGTCAATGTGTTGTATCTCCGAACGTTGAGAATAGCTTATAAAATTACGTACCAACCTGACACTATGAAACACTTGCACTTTCGCGTAATTTGCGCGACACATTTCCAGACAACCGTCAAACCAGCCAACCCTGGAGACAAGACGTCGGCAAGGCTCGAATCCGGAACACTGAATTTAAAAGTCGTCCACAAAGAGCTACATAGTTCAACTGGAAAGAGGCTACTGTAAGTAGGCTTTATAATTGAAGTTTATGCATCTAAAATCACTTTCCCACCCCCAGCACTTCCTGAACTGCACAGTCCTTGAGTCAGTGAGTGCTTCTTTAGGTTGATATCATATGTGCATCCTAACATTCAATGCAACCCAATTAAACACGTACATACCACAAACAGATGTCGATACATGCCAGACACGAAATTGGCGGAAACGCTGACCAGTAGGGAATAATTTGTGTTATGACGTTTCAAGCTTTCAACTTGCTACAATAAATCTCTGAGCCGTAGCTTGCAGCTAAAAATTTGTGTATGGTGGCATCGCCAATTGAGCAACAAGGACATCTGAAAATAGACCGTAAAAGGCAGCAGGCCTCATCACGTTCAGCGAAATCTCCTGACGTCCAGTAAAGGAATCCGAGGTTGACTTGGAAAGATAGCTCGGAGGCCAAGCATCAGGGTATGAAACAACTGATGTCCAGGTTTGCTTTCAACCATGTCATCCAGCCTACGTAATTAGGGCTGTAAGGATCTGAGCCATCCTAGATTGGAGAACTCCTCACACATGATACAGAACTGTAATGAGCTGTACTTGTACATGGAATTCCTCAAATTGCTAAATTGGTAATGTGTTTTCCATAATTAACATTGGTGTATTGTTGTGCAGCACTGATTCGTGTATAGCAGTTCCCCATCAAACCAATTTCAGAGGAACCATGCATCTTTCAGAAACAACCTACGCCACTTGGATGTTCATAGAAATTTATAACCAGCTAAATTTGCTCTACCAAAGTTATAAAAGTAGAAACTTGAAATGGATGGAACAATAATCGTGGATAGAGCAAATAAAAAAATCAGTCAAGCTAAAACGATAATCAATCAGTACAAGCACTTGGGACAGGAAACACTATGCTATTGATCACCATCATCACCACCATGACACACTGGTGAGTAGATGTCATAAAAACATGAGGAAAAATACAAGCCCTAACCAAGAAGCAAAGGGGAGGGAAACAGTGGAACCTAAGTACTACAAACACCTAGGTCTAAATTCAAACATTTAATATCAGGATGCCTATTGCCAGTAAACATTTAAGTAGCACGGCGCTTACTGTCTGCGTCACTAAGTGCGCTTAGTTCGCACGTAACTCGGCTACACAGCAACAACGTTCACGCTACTGAGTCTGATTAGCCACTAGGTTACCTAATGTTGATGACAGCCGAACGCTAGAGACCCAGTCAGGGAGACCAACTGGACCTGAAGTGGCGAACCCCCCAGTGAATAACTTCATTTCTCTGTCAGGTCGTGAGTGAGATACTGAAAGAATGTCCCAACCCATGTAGAAGTACTTGCAACAACCGGAGTCGAACTCAGGACTGTCTGATTGACCATCGAGAGTCGTTACCGCTAAACAATCGCGGACTTATGCATCCAATATAAACAAGCAGATGGATAGTATTAGTTCGTTACCTTGCAAACAGTACTAGAAATGAGCTTATTTTCATTCAATGTTGGCAGATGAGAAGGTTCTGTATGCGCAACCCTCGAAGACATTGGTTGATCAAATGTTTCTGGTACGACTTCTTTACCCCTCTGTACCCTTCTAGGGCTGGATAGGGGTGATCCTTCGATAGACTGTTTCTCCGATTTCATTTGTTTTGGAGATGTCAGTACTTTCTGGCTGTTATCCGAATCCGTTGCCATTTCCTCATCGTGTGCCTCCTCCGAGGACGAATCCTCACTGGTCACACTGCTTTCTGATTCGGTGTCACTCGGTTGTGCTTTCACAGTACAAGCGCTTGACGGCAGATTCGAGCCCTTGGCACACGCGAGTCGATAACTATGAAGAAGATCACGTGCTATCACGGAGCACTCCTCGAGTGTGCGTACTAGACGAGTCAATTTGTCCATGTCTGATTGGGGATATTTTCGATGATGGCCAATGTTAACAAGCTCCTAGAGAAAAAAGTGGCGTAGATAGTTTTATCGAAGTAAAATCACGGTTGTACGTAAAACGTGTTAAAGAAAGAAACGATTGGGAAAGAAAACACACACCCAAGTGACGACAATAAACTCGTTATTTTTTAAAACAAATGGTGAGATGTGGCGTCAGCGCCATTCATTTTGGGGGAAGGGGAAGAATATGCAGGATGCTTACCACAGAAAAAGGAACCACGTATAAGAATGGAGACATTCGTACGGACAAGCAACAGGAATGTTCTAAAGCACGAAAAAATAGTACCGACATTCCTATTAGAAACTGGGGGGCCGTGAAAACATATTACAGAAAGTGGGGATAAACCACAAAGCGAGCATGCTGAAAGGTGACAAGAAAATGAGCGAGAAGTGGAAGAAAGTGAGGTGACAACAGTGTAATCCTTGTGTGAAGCGGATCATAACCAAAGCAACTACAACAGGAGCTGCCGATTCGCAAGTGAATGGCACAACTATATCAAGCACTGCGGTGTTACAAAACCAGCCTATCATATAAACACGAGAATGATAAAACAGTGAATGCACCCGCCTTTGTTCTACCTTTCCTGGGTCAATCAATCAGGTTCATCTGAAGTAAGGACAAATGGAAATTCGCAGCTACATTTCAGACAAAAAATACGTAGTTTGCCCTACCGGCTAAGTTTGAAGGGATAACTGCACTAGTATTGCACTTTGGGCGCAGGTCTGACTTAGACATGGTATCATGGGACGAGAGTTTGCCTGTGCCGACCGTGAACGTGAATATGAGCTTATGGACCGTTGCGCAGCCTATGCATTAGTTGCCCATACTGAATCATGGGCCGTGGGAAGCACCTAATCGCATCCGGACGATGATGAATAGTCGCTCATCCGTGTAGAAAATAAAAACAATTACGGAGATCCACAGAGGAACAGATAAATCTACCCGGAAATATAAACGAAGCAAAGCTCCGAAGGGAAAGAGGAGAACACAACAATGAACGTCTCAGCTAGAAGTGGACTGATTTCGATGGCATTTAAATAAAACAAAGCATGGGTGCACACGATTTGGCTATTCGAAGAATTTCGTTTGTCTGATAAATTTAAAAGTCAAGTAAAAGGCCAAAGCAAGAACGTTTTCTGGCGAAAGCGATTCAATCTGGATAAACCGGACTACACGAAATATTACTGGAGCGACAGGCGGAAGCATACCCAGCAACGATGGGGAAAACACTATCGTCATTATCGCCATCATGATTATTCAACGACGAGGGTAATTTCAGTGTTTCAGCGAAACAAGGCAGACTTTACCGAAAGAGTAGTGGCGTAATCTGCGCTCAGTCCCTAAGTGAAGTGTGAACCTTTGGTAAATACTGTTTGTGAAAACCGAGACTGACTTTTCCGTCGTAGTGAACTGGAACACTAGAAAAAATCTCTTGAGATTGGATCAGCTGAAAGTTTATAAGAAAATTAGCAGGACAATGTAAATAAGTTAAAGCAAAAGGATCAGCGAGATTGCTACATTTAAACTTGAAAGCATTTCGATAGGGTTGTTGTGGGCTAACAACTGAGAATCACAGGTTAGGTTGTATACAAGATACAAAACTGCACTCACAATAAACTACATAGGTGGTTTCAGGTTTCCGGTGTTTAGTACTAGTAGAAATGTCTCGTTCGTTATACCGGTCGCGACAGGTACTCCTAAGATCTCAGGGAGACTTGCTTAAGCTCTTTCCAATACCTCAGGATTTGACCCGGCCCGAACTATCAAACCACGGCGTAAAATGTTACCGGTACATCGACCAACTAGCAGCCGCAATCAGCTATCCTGGGAGATCCGACAATGACGAACAATTAACCTGACCATGAAAATAGCTAAGAGGAAAACGCTGGCATCACAATATACTAAATTAGGTGGTAGAAAAATAGATCGAATAACTAAAAACCTAGTAAAAATGGCAACACATTTGCAGTACTGGCATTCACATTGACTGCAAGACGCATTATGACAAAGGTCATGATAAGAGAGTTAGTAAACATGACGGTGTTTTTAGACATTCCATAACACAAAAGCATTGTAACTCACCCGCAGATCAGACAAACTGGACAGCTCCGGGTCTTTCAGCTTACGTTCAGAGCTGCCTGGCTCCAATTTTGGGCCTGTAAGAAGAAGGGAACATAAAGTGGATGCACCGTCATACGCAGGCAGATTTGTTGTAGGCAGCCGGTAGTGGGATTGTCTTTGTGCAAAAATTTCTGACAGGAGAACTCAGCGCCAGACTGGCATAGCCAAAGCGTATTCACAGCGCCAAGTGAAGTATGGGATCAAGACCAGTGCGGTAACGATACGATATTGTCGCAACAGGAACAAACAGTGCTGAGCTACTGAGGCTAAATTTTCAATGACAATACTTGGACCGGCAGGATCCGAACATTTGCATACGTTTTACAAACAGTATTTCGCCCTTCTGCTTGCGTTTTTTCGACCTCCCACAAGGTGGGACTGACAATAACATATCGACGGTAAAAGTACACCGGAGGGTGGTTGATAGTCGAATGGGCTACCAGTTATCCGAAACAAAAGTCTCAGCAGGGCCCTGAGGATTGCTTAAGAGGTGAACCAGTTAAATTGACAGGGGAGCATTTAAAGCGATTGGAAAATGTAACCTTGTACGAATATTAATCACCTGCAATTACATATGAGATAAAGGGATCCGTCAGTCCTCAAACCAAAAACAGAATTAGGGTGAAGAATACAAATAATCGGTCGAAAAGACTGCCATCAAACTTCAGGCGCGTAGACATGGTCAACCCATAATACACACATGAAAAGACACATCCCACATAGGACCAGACTATTGGATAGTCATTGCGCACCGAGGTGTACGTGTGTGGTCCGTATTGCATAGTCGGATCAAAACACAGTTTTCCACCAAGAGGGCCGGAAGTGGACCTCATTTCGGCTCCCAACATAGATTGGCTCCACACGTTACCGCCTCAAATACAGCAACCAATCAGGCCATCTTGTGCTTCCTCGTCAGGAGCACACCTACCGAACACCTGCGTCGGATCCTAACATCATCAACATCATCATCATCATAGACAGCAATACATCAGTGGTTAACACTAATGCTTAACTGCCACACAACCATGAAGAAACAGCAAACCCTATATAGAAAGAGAGAAGGAAAAAGAAGGGGACGGGAAGGGACCTAACTACTGAAAATGACTACGTCCATATTCAAACATTCAGCATCAAGGTGCCTACACCTTGCAAACAACACAACCGAGCTGCAAGTGAGAGTAAGACGTCATCAGCGTCGGATCCCAACGCTAGTTAAGCATCGTCACGTGTGTAAGAACGTCAAAAGGTTGGTAAGCTCACGAAGGGTAGGACTAGAAACGAAAGGATGTAACTGCATCAACCTCAGAAGACACCTGTCTTGATGCTAGTGATCATCTCAGCTCGCCCATTTACAGAACTTTCACTGCGAAGGCGTTTGAAATTAACACACTCCTCGAAAAACCTTGTATACTAGGAAACAATTCACCTGTTACCAGTAAACGTGATTTATTCAACTTCACCATTTTCTCGTAAGCCACTGATCGACAGCTTGCCAAAACTGATTGATATAAACCGAATACCACTCACATTTAAACATATCTTTTGCAAGCAGATATACTTTCTGGCTCACCCCAGAAGGAGAAAAGCCGAAAATTGTACCCAATTAAGAAGGAAAGGGACAAGTTGGGGTGTTATCTACCTTACACCACTGAAATTCCATATCAATTATCAATTATTAATGCATCCACTGACAAACCTAATGAATTCCCTACTTTCAAGTAGACTGACAGGTCCTAATTGTGGGGTTATGTCCCGGTCGAGACAAGAACATAAACTGTTAACGAGGCCTAACAGGATCGAAACTCACGCCTAACATTTACAACTAACTGGAAAGCTTATATGAATACAAAAGCTGTGACAAACTGTAAGCGTTGTCCAACCTGATAACAACACGTACCACATTAAGGCCGAAAATGTCTGGCGATAATCGATACTGGACGAGGTTAAAAGTTTATCGAAACATAGACAAGCTGTCGACTTGCATAGTATGGATTGCGCAGATTTTGTGCAGCGCTGTTGCGATTAGGATGTTTCATTCACTTTTAAAGGGCTGAACGTAACAGTCTGATTGAAAATTGAGAGCAATCTCGTCGACTGATAATTTAATCTCGCCATCACTTTCACAGTTGATCTACGAAACAGTGGGATAGGATAAGATCCTTATTGAACCGGTATTTTAAATACAGAACATACAATAACAGCTGAAACAAAGTAAGCATTGTAAATAAGCTTCAAATTAATACGAACTCCGATTCCACAACCAGTTTCACCGTCAGTTGGACCTATCAAACGATAGCAAGGTCGTTAGACAACCAACGTTTTATCGATCAATTCCTTTAGTTACTCGGTCACCGGTATGTCGAAAATTGCTCGGAACACGCCACCACATCAATCTACGTTGAGCTCTATTGAAGGAGTATATCACAGATAAAAGTTCGAGCTACGCCATCTGTAAGTTGACTCTATTATAAAGACAAAAAACTGCGTGAACATTTAAACTGGGCGTATTAAGGATGGGTTCCAAGACTAGAAGGTGTCAAGTAAACCGCGACCAGAGTAGAGACAAGACTAATATACTTAAGGGATTCATGGGATGCCCATACTCATAGGGAGGCAACAATTGGTTATCGAGAAGACAATACAGCTTTAAGTTCATTTAACGTTCGCCATTACGTCCCTGACACATGAAATTAGCGGTGACACGACCTGGATACAACTCAAATATGTGGTGACGTAGCGATTCTTGCTCCCAGCACGAAAACCCCACATGTATGAAGTTAGAGGGACGCACAATTTAACCCAAATAATGATCTTTTCTTTCTTGTATGTATACTACACTTCCGTTATGATACAAGAGACTGATTTATGCTTAGTTAAACTGGGATATTGCTTAGATGAATCAACCGATGTATTAACGATCTATCATATTTAAGAAGCACCTTCAGGGTAAATGTTGGATGAAAAGGGTGATGTCTGTAAAAAGTAGCAATCACTGATCATCGGGAACAGTCTACCTTGCAGCTCAACTGCGCATGAGCCTCCAGTCGGCTTAGGCCNGGAACAGTCTACCTTGCAGCTCAACTGCGCATGAGCCTCCAGTCGGCTTAGGCCATCACAAAACCCAAAGACAAGCAGTTGCATTTTACAACGTTTGCATAACCTCTCCGGCTTCTTACCACCCAACACACTGGCAATAGCATCATTGATACTGAGCCAAGTGACAAAATTTCCAAAAAACCATATTAATGTAATGCTTCGCATTAAGCGCTTTTCCGTGGTTCCACTTGGTGACAAACCCATGAAGAGGCTAAATCTTCAAAGAATTTTCTCCATATAGCTAAAAGACGACCTGGAACAGATTGCGTAACCACCGATACTTTTAAGCACACTGAAGATTTTTATATGCAGCGTCCGCAAATCATGAAACAGATATCTCCACCGCAAAGTTCTCATTTTGACTATGCTACTGACAAATTGCAAGTAGATGAAAATGCATTATAAATCGTGTCAGATCAACGCATTTGGTCGGCTCGAACATCAAATTGAACACCACACTTAATCATAGCCTTCGCATTCAGAAAAGCCTTTCAGCTAGCTATAAAAATAGGGATGTCCATTGTAACTTGAGTATCCATAACCCAATTAAGAACCTGAACATAGCATTCATGTAGTTTTCTCGCATGTTTCACATGAACACACCGTAGTTTGATTATGCGGATTTGCGATGTTGATTAGCTTGACACTATGTACCGGACTTTGCCTTTTAGGGGTAAGATAGGCCTATAGTAACCCCAATTGAGCCTCAAGAAAGTAGGGAACATGCGGAAGACTTTAAAACTTTAAAGTTGTGTACTGTGCACATCACATGTGAGGTTGCAATATTCGATGTAATCTATAAACTCGTGCCATTACCGCCAGAAAACAGCAAAAGTCAAGACAACCCAAACAGACCGGGAAGATAGGAAGGGATGAGTAAACAAGGATTTAGCACGCACCACAATTCCAATATGCACAACCACACCTGGGCTGGCCGATACACCAGTCAATGAGCAGAGGCGTATATGCACACTGACAAAAACGAGACATTTGCTTGAATCAGCTGGATTTAAGAGTCAAGTAGGGCGGAGGTTGGCAGAAACAAACGAAGTCATGAGGTTGGAAACTGCCAGAGCACAGCAAATAAGCTGACAACGAGTATTTTCAAATTATATGATGTAAATGCTCATGGTAGTATGTGGGTTGAGATATTGTTAGGGTATTCAAACACAGATAGGGGAACGATCAGAGTTCCCAACTAAAGCCCTCCGCACAAAGGCTTCGGAAGTCGATGGCCTTGTGCCAGAATATATTTGCCGTTCAAAAACACGCCAGTGAACTTCGCCACTGCCGTCAAGGTGTTTACAGCCCACATCGCTAACGCGTCGGAGACACCAATGGTCCAAAACAGATACCCTGTGAAAGTAAGGAGTCATCAGCAAGACAGCTTCCCTACGGCTTTCACTGCCACCCACGGATCAAAACAGTACACAAGCCCAACCACCACGTCAAGGTATCAGTACAGGTCGGGCTCGTCATTAAGGGCGAGTGCGACCGCACAGTTGTGCCAAGCTTGCAGCAGCAGCTTACATTTAGTACGTGCAAACCATGAACTGAAGCCTCTAGCTCATCTGAGGTGTTCTGGGTTCCTTATAAACCTTAACAGATTGCAGCAACGTCATTTCTGCACACCCTACATCTCGAAATCAAATGACTGGGAGCAGTCACAAACAATTATGTTTGCAGTCTGTCAGGCCGCACTTTAGGATCACGGCCATCACAAAGCTGAATAGTAAATAGGAAGCTGGACAACCTTTTCGCACCCCACTTGAGATTACAAGGGTTGGCGATAAGTTGCCATAAAGCCTAACACGGCTCTAGATCTGATCATCATCGGCAACAGACAGCAGTACTTCAATTGTTCACACTGATGCTCAACTGTCACACATCCATGAAGAAGAAAAGCGAACCCTCTACAGGAAGACGGGGGGAAAAGAAGGGGAGGAGAAAGGAGCTAACTGCTGAAAAATAACTACCCATATAGTTAACTACCCAATATCAAGGTGTCACACCTTGCAAACAAACAGCCACGCTGTAAGCGAAAGTAAGGAGTCATCAGCAAGACAGATTCCCTACGGCTTTCACTGCCACCCGTCATCAAATGCACTCATTTCACAGACAACTCGATCAAACAGCAGCAGCAACAACAACAAAGAGGGCTATTGACGGGTATGCAATCCAACAGCGCCTTCTTCGTACACGCGCTTAGGGCAATTCTAACACCCGATTGGTCAACAGTTTGAACCGTAGGGCCTCCAGAAAGGCACCGATTGTAAGCGCATAGCGAGACGGATAACTCAGATGGAAGTTGTGGTGNTTTCATTCTCTACACCTCCGCCACCGCCGCTGATGCAGCTTCTCATGTACACAAAACGGTCAACAACTTCCATGACTAGATCTGATAGTAAATTGCTTCAAAGATATTTCACTCCTCTTAAACACCCTTCCTCAATTGGCAGTCCCGGACTGCAGTCCTGCCAAAAAGCCAATAACTGTTGACCAGAGCGATCTTGGTACACACTAGTGCACGGACGAAATCGACGCAGGTGCTCCGGACTGAAAATGGCTACGCTACCGGTATCTGATAGCCACGTGTCCACAGCTGACTCGGCGATAGAAGCCGCCAGAAGGCACACGGACAATTGGTACATCGAAAATCAGCACTTTCCAGAGACAGGCTGTTATCAGCACAGATCTGTAACGAATTTTCAAGTCCCAACCAGTACTAGAATGTCCGTGCGCTGCACGGTGTGCGGAAGGTTGGTGGGCTGGTGATGAAAATAATTTTTGATTGCTCCACGTTTACCATCTGTGAGAGCATGTGTAGCCTTTATGATAAGCACCTCTCTCCGAGTCTGACAGCTCGAAGAGGGCTATTGACGGGTATGCAATCCAACAGCGCCTTCTTCGTACACGCGCTTAGGGCAATTCTAACACCCGATTGGTCAACAGTTTGAACCGTAGGGCCTCCAGAAAGGCACCGATTGTAAGCGCATAGCGAGACGGATAACTCAGATGGAAGTTGTGGTGGTGATTTAGAGTCCTGAAGCCGTTTTTCGGCAAGACAACAGACATCATCGGCGAGAATCTATAAAGTATATGCAAGAGCTGACGGTTGGTCCATCTGCATACGTGTCTAAACATTGAGGGTGGCAGGCCTAAATAGTGTTCTGGGAGCGAGTAGGGGTTTGGGTCCGTCAGGCGCAGATATCATTTTGGCGCTTGGCAAACTCTTTTCTGGCTACGACTTCGCCACGAATAGCGAATGAGGCAAGTATCCGGTGTTTTTGAAACCAAGATTGGGGAATCGCAAAGTAAAAAGGTATTTAAGGAAGAGGGGAAAGTGAGATTTATTCGTATAGTGCGGAAGTACATGAAATGGGAGCAAAGCCGGCTGTCAACTTCTCGGCCGAAGGAGGTAGGACTGAAACATTAAAAAATGCGTAATCAATATACGTTCAAAAGTTCACAGTTGTGGGGGCGGAATAATATTCGGTTGCCCACGTCGAAGGAGTTTGGTTTGAGAGGGGCTCACTCAGAGCCTATGGTTCAAAAGAAACCTAACCCACAAGGCAGTGTGGAGAAGCACGGAGTTATTAGACCATTGGAAGCCGGTGACCAGTAGTGGTTCGGTTCATACGCCCTTTAGATGAAACCCATCTCGCCATGATGCCCAGTGCACCCTGCATGAAGTTGCGACAGGGACAGCATAGTAGGTCGTGGAAGGTGGATCTCGTGTAGCAGATCTGTCGAGCTAGGGAATCCAAGACCGACGGGAATGTTGCACCGCCTGACTCTTGTTGACTGAAGCCAGTGAATAGCTTGGTTCATACACCCTTCAATTGGGATCCGGCCATCCAAGGTACCCATTACGCCTCCTTGGAGATTTGTCGATGGCTGGTGGAGATGGGAGATGTCCGCAGGTCAGACGGACGGTACGCTGTCCGTGAGCGCATGTGCTTCCATCGGAGCATCTGAAACTCTTTTATCGCGAAGTAAACTACACCATGTCGTGACGCCTAAGAATACCCGGCTATCAACCGTGAATCTAAAAGGTCATCGAGATGCGTAAGCCGTTACACCGTGTCACGGGCAAGTCTCTTTGAGTACTAGCAAGAGTGACTCTGATAGTGAATTAGCCGTGTCAAACTGGAGGAGTCTGTAGATTGGTTTACATATGTTCATTCAACTGCGCTGCCAGCATTGGCTTAACTATGTTAGTCACAGTAAGGTTGAATGTCTGGTTCGGTTCTGTTCTATAAGTACCGTGGTGTTAACGTCCAATACGATGTATTCTTGGAGTATACTTAAATTTGTAGGTGAAGATACAACGGAAACCAAAATAATAAGAACATCCCATTGCCCGAACTCTTGTAGAGAGATGAGAGTAGGTTAAGCACCGAAGACGTACTGTTGAGTGCACGCGCCTTAGTTTGTCAAGTTAGCCACGAATCCAACCACGAGAAGCCCCCCTTCATGAATCCCCCGACAGCAAGAAATCGTGCTTTTATCGGATGCTCACGTCCAGTTGTACTCTGGTAGATGGTTCGGATATCACTTCCATGAAAACATGCTTGCGATCAGTTCTACAGACATATATGCGTTAAGTGAAGCACGAAATAGGGAGCGTGGATATCAACAGTCTCGGATGGAGTTTACCATGCGTCTATTTCCCTGCGTAGNCTGCGTAGCTCACCAATCGATGATTACTCACTGGATAACACAAAAATGGACGACCGCCAAACGTTTGTAGCTTCTTGCCTCCGAACAGAAGGTCGGAATAAATGAAGACGTAAAATTACAAACATGAACATCGATGCGGTGAAGCTGATGCGGTCTGGTTCAGAATACTCAGCATTACAAACTGGCTGGCTTGACTACCGTAAGTACTACTGAGTACCGGTAAACATAGGACGGTTTTAACCGCAAGCATTGCAACCACCCTCTTGCTAAGCTTACTGTGGATAAAGCAACTCCAATGTAAATAATGATTTCTTCTGTTTGTATGCATTCTTTGGTGGTAATTTTTGAACGCTGATTGCCACATTAGAGTGACGGCAGACTACATGATAGTCAGGTGAATAGTAACTAGATATAAGGGAATTTTTAACATTGAAATTACAGTGAAGCAATCGGCGATATGCCGAAGATGATTATACAACAATTATACGCAGTTCCACCGTTGAGTTAACGCATTGTTCCTTCTTATGCTGAGAGGATTCAGCCACATTTATACGCTCCACGATATCAGTTACGAATACTATCAAGGAGAAGTACCTTCAAATAAACATTCAGAATAGTCTGCGAGAGCCATACAGCAAAGAATAGTCACTAGCGCGATTGTGCAAGGACTGTGATCGAATGTGAAGTGGTGTTCAAGTTGGAATAAAAAA
>QNGE01001701.1:0-15712 GCA_008508345.1 Paragonimus westermani
CGTAGGATTATTGCACATGGTCCTGAGTGGTTCATAGGCCATAGGGTTACATAAAAAATCCGTAGTACGGTTTTACTGAGCGCCCAAAGCGTTTATCCAAGGATCGTGAGTATTGTTCGAGACGGTTCGAAGTGAACTACGTCACTGATTGCTGTCTGTAACATTTCGTTAGGTGTCCTCTAAACACATCAGATGTGGTCGGGCTCATTACGGAAGCGTTTCTCGGTTTCATAAGAGTTACGAACTTTTAAGAATGTACCAGGGTATAGCCCGTAGTTTGGGCAGTATGAAAGAAGCATAAGATAATACCCGTTACCTTGTACCTGACGTCGTATGGCTTATATATTTTACTACTTCCATGTGCCCCGACCATTTAACTGTAGCCAACATCATGAGCCGAAGGCCCAGTAAGCCATGCACACGACTTACACAAACGTAAGCTAAAACGGCACCGACAACACAGCAGCACGCCCCGTCACACAACTCAAACTCAATTCGTGCGCGCTCGCCGGTTTCGGCTGCGCATTACATTGGCCGTCCTCTCAAAATGACCTTGAAATATTTGAAAAATCGTCCATCCCACGACCTTGTAAACAGTAAATTAGTGTAACATCCCATTTTTTGAGGCTAAATCTGCAAAGTGAGCAAACTACCTCCTTCTGTTTTACGTGCGTCAAGGTTTCATAAACTACAGTAATTTTCTTTTTGACTACGTCCTTCCTGCAACAGACTTCACCTTTGTGCTACTGTTTAATTATTCGTTTTTGTATGGTTTGTAAACATCTACAGTGATCGCGCATAACCAAGCGTGCTTCTCACATACGCGTTGAGAAATATATACTATATACTTAATATCTCTGTAGTAACTCATCCCCTTACTTAAAATATGGGTGCGACCAGGAACCAAATTCCTAATATATACTCTGGCAAGCACGTTGCAACCTGATAACGTTACCAACTCAAATGTCGGCCAGACCAGTCCATTTTTCGTGCACCCATTGATATTTCATCCACCGTCACCCGGTCCCCCTCCCCAAGCCCCACTCTATCATCCCACTCTAATGGCATGTTCCCAGCGCTCCTTATCGTAGGGTCATACTTCTGTGAAGCCCATTTGATGATTAGCGGAAATTCGGTACACTCCCCGGATGAGGGCTTTCCACATGACATTTTGAAACCCACTGCCCCATCTGCCACGAGATTCTTTGGCAGTTTAACCATTATGCCTGACGAGAAGAATTTCACTAATTCATTGTTCATGAACACAAGACCATTGATAATTGGGATGCGCATTTTAAAATTATTTGTTTTTTTATTTAATCCTCATAACATTCTCGTCGCTGAGAATTGGTGCTCCCCCGATACTGAAGACAGTCGAGTGATCCCCACAGGGTATCACGTGTTTTGTGGGGATCGACTCACAGGACGAGGTGGTGTATGCAATACTTATCGAACAGATCAATTTTCCTCAGTAACACTTGATGAGTCTATTCTCCTTAAGGTGGAAGACTGGTTGTGGTCAGTGGTTTCCATTGGTTCTCGCCAGCTACTTATGGGACGTATCTACAGGCCGTCTAATGCTATGAGCAATTAATTGACTGACCTCGTGGAAATACTGGCTCATATGTCAACCATGCCCTTCTAACACAAACTGATAGGTGGTGACTATGACATGCCCAATACCTCCTGGATCTCATTCTCTGGTTCAACAAATCAGGCCGATTTTCTCTCATGCATTCAGCATGTCGTAACGCCCAACAGGCATAGGCAAATATCGGACCCCATAGCTACTATAGATATCTCGTATGAAGATATATCTGTTCTGCAGCAATCTCTAGGAGGCGACCATAACGTCGTCAAATGTCTGTTTGCTTTCTAAATAGCTACCCAACCGACAGTTGTATTCTACCGTCCCATCAAGTTCATTGATTGGAATGCCCTCTCTCTAGTTAGATCACCAAATTAGAGCACCTTCTGTATCACGTCAAACACAAACCTAGCGGCCGGAGAGTCTGTCAGACATCTGACATTTTCTGTCGACGTTTTGGCTCCCATAAAGTCAAAACGCGTCGACTCGTACGTATAAGGTAGAATCCTCACTTCAAAAGAGACTGACAGACATAAAATGCCCAAGTCAAGGTACAGAAGGACATTAAATTTTCCCATTGTGACACAAGTACCCAACGTGTTTGAACACAGAGGATGTCAGACGCAACTGCCTCATATAAGCGGAGAGAAACTCGCCCTCCTTATTGAGCAGAGACGCATGGAACTAATGCAGCTGATGAGACGGAGGAATTCCATGA
Source organism: Paragonimus westermani (assembly GCA_008508345.1). Lineage (NCBI taxonomy): Eukaryota > Metazoa > Platyhelminthes > Trematoda > Plagiorchiida > Troglotrematidae > Paragonimus > Paragonimus westermani. Next base: position 2,307 of record QNGE01001701.1, read on the forward strand.
GGGACCCTGCTGTAAATGTTACCACTAACAAAGACAAGACGGTTTTCGGTGACCCTGTGGCAATACGTGAACTCTTCCACCCACATTTTGCTGCCTCGTTTAGTGCATGAAGCGCTTCAGCACCCGTTAATACTTCGTTGAAAACAGATGAAGTTTTGAGTATTGTTCTCATTGATGTTCGAATTGTTCACTCACAGCTAGCTTCCGATAAACCTTTAAATCCTCCTGGACCGGATGGTATTTCACCAGTAATCATCAAGCAGAAAGGTGAGGAGATACTCATCCCTTTGCTTCATTTCTTCACTCCATCACTTTCATCCGGCAACTCCTCCCTCAATGGAAAAGCCAAGCATTATGCCACGGCAGGGCGGTAGTAACTATCGTTTCATTGACCATACAGTGATCTGCTCCAGAGTGTTTGAAAGGATAATAATGGAGCATATTGCCGAGTTCTTAGGGTCAAAAAAACTCCACAAACCCTTCACAGCATGGCTTCCTTGGTGAACGCTCTTGTATGGCATGTCAACTAGAATTCACAAACCATATATCGATGTTAGTCGACGCAAGAAATGCGGTAATTACCATACTCTTAGACATGCAAAATGCTTTTGTTCGTGTGCCCCATAATCTCCTTTTGATCAAGCTAGCATCTTTTGACATGCAAGACCCTCTGTGCAGCTGGCTTTTGCCATATATTGAAGGCCTCGCCCAAGTGGTCAAAATTGGACAGCACTGCTCAACACCAAAACCAATAACCAGTGTGACGGTTCAAGAAAGCGTTCTGGGGCTGTTTTTCTTAATGTATAAGAATGACGTATGCAGTGTTGTTGGATCTGGCATGCTAACGATATCGAAATCGTGCACACCTTTCATCAACCCAGTAACATCGTTCTCTTTCTACATGACCTGGCGTCACTGCAATTGTGATGCAAAACAGAGCTGATGGCTTTCTCAGCGAACAAAGTGAACATCGTTGCCGATGGTTGTAAGCTATCCAGTGGTTCTGTCTCACCATAATTTCATGATGTTGTTGCCGCCACTTCTGTCAGAGGTCTGGAAATACGGCATACAGACTGCTTCATTTTCCCTGGAAAAGTATGTTTTCAGGTAGCAAAGACTAAAGGAACAATAGGCCGTATCAAAAAGACGTTCATTCTATTGGATGCGAAGCTGACGCCTTATGACACATGTGCCCGTCCTCAACTCGAGTATTGCACATTCATTTACTGCCGTCTACGTGAGTCTGACAAGCTTGTGTTAGAAAACCTTCAACGATCATTTGCCACCTATAGGCAACGCTGCCCAAAACTTGGTGCTGAATCACTTGGTTTGCACAGAATAAAGCTGAATCCGACACGTCTTCATAAACTCATACATCAGTCTACCATCACAAAAGCACCAAGGCCAACATTATCGTGGTCTAAGGAATGAGAGCTGCATCTTGCCAACCTTGCTGCGTCGAAAAATAGTGGACGCAAACTTCTTTGTTGTAAAACATTCCCACATTTGGAATAAACTTTCGAATAAATTCAGAGCCAGTAACAACATTCGGCGATTCTAAAGGGTTTAAACAGTTACCTCACGTTGTCGAATACAATGTCTGTCATAAAACCCTGTGCAGTCTCTGATGAATTTTGTGAGAGTGGTCCTGAAAACACTCAGCTGTCAGCTAATTAGAGCGTACATACCAGTCCCAGCTGTCTAACTCCCATTGTAAACAGTATGCTTGAGCGATTCAGCGATTGATACACGGGTTCGAGGCAGCGGCCCAAGGTTCCCGGATCTAGTCCGTTTTCCTTGCTCAGTGTTAGCGGGCGTCTGTTGATCTGAAAGGCGATCATTGAAAACAGAGTGTAGCACCGCTCTTGGGGATTACAGTGAACACCAAGAACAAAGTAAGGTTACTCGTACAGTGCAATTTTAGGTAAATGGGAATCAAGCGAAGCTTTAAAGCGATCCCTAGAAGCGCTGCTGACGCTCTCAGAAGGAAGGCTGTTCCAATAGTTAATAACCCTGTAAGAAAAGTACTGCTGCCTGAGAAAGGTCCGAGGACGAAGCTTGAAAGGCTTCCTATTATGTCCTCGTCGGCAGTCACCATTCGCTACGGTGAAGAACTGTTCTACAAGACCTACTCTAAAGGAGAAGTGTATTAGTATTAAATCACCGAGGAATCTTCAAAATTCAAGTGGGTATAGGTCAAGAATTTCACGTTGAGACTCGTAAGTAACATTGCTCAGGCCCACAACCACCCTGGTAGTCGCGAGCTGGACAAGCTCAACAGCTGATTTGTCCTTCTTCAGGCCAGTACACACAACTTGATTCGCACGCTCGAGGGTAGGTCTTATATAAACCCCGTAAAACGTTTGAAACGCTTTCTTGTCTGATTGGGGAAAAGTGCGCTTAATCGTCCCAAGAGCGGCAATCTCCTCTCTTGCCGCCATCTCGTGGTGATACGTAAAGGACAAGTTAGACGACAACCAGATGTCCAGATCTTTCTTCAGATCAATTTTCATGATGTATACTGTGCTAAACGCATTATGAGTTATGAAGTGACATGTGAACACATTTGTTGTCATTTCGTGGGGGGATCTTAATCGACCGACCAGCGCTTGATCGCATCAAGATCCATCTGTAATGCACTGGGATCAGTGACATTCTAGATTTTTAGGTCATCTGCGTATAACACGGCGTTCCTGGAAATATTTTTCGGTAGGTCGTTGATGTAATTGGATAATAACAAGAGACCTAGAACTGGCCCTTGGGGAACTCCCACAGAAGTGAAAGACGGAGACGAAAGGTCTAATCCGGATTTAAATCTAAAAGTTCTACTACCAAGAAAATAGGTAATCCAGCGAAGGACCTCTCCTTGAATAACATACGCTTCCAATTTGTGTTTCAGGAGGCCGTGTGGGAGACGGTCAAAAGTCTTGGAGAAATCAAAGAAGATAGCATCTGAGATGAAAACATTGTCTTCCGCCTTCGTCAGATCATCCATGTAAACAAGAATGTTTGTTACGCATGACCGGTTAGGAAGGAAGCCATGATGGGTAGGAGAGAAAAGATGGTTTGATAAAGAGTGATTGAGAATGGCGCGCCTTAGTAAACGCTCCATTACTTCGCACGGAATGCTAGTATGGTTAATTGGCCGATGGCTAGTCGGAGAGTGCCTGTCACTCACTTTAAACATGGATGTGACTGTTGTCTCTTTCTATGCATTAGGGAGAATGCTGGTTTGGAGTGTTTGCTTAAACAGCTTATAAAACGATGCAGCTAGACTTACAGCTTTTTCCTTGGGTATTCTGGGGTGGGCAATGTGAGGATTCACCGCACTGTACGAATCAACCTTGAGTAGAAGGTCTTCAACATCGAGCGCAAAAAACTCGGCGGTAGCCAGTGGTTGCCTGAAGTTCTGCAGCAGTAGAACAGGTTGCCGGCTTGGGAATGCAACGTTGTAGACTGCCGAGTAGTACTGGCTGAATAACTCGGCCACAACTAGGTAGTCAGAAGAAGTCTCCCTGTCGGGCAGTCATGAATAACGAGCCGAAAGTTTGTTCTTTCTTGATCGTCACATGTGCTCAATCAAAAAGTTTTGTTCCCGCGGGCTGTAAGGAGGATTTCCTGTTGTATGAGTTTGGTAGATTCGCGGAGTTCCCACATACACTTGTTTCGGACAATGCAAAACGCACTTGGGTCATCTGGGTTTCCTGTAAGCTCATGCCTCGCGAATAAATTGAGACGGTTATTGGGGAGACGACGTATCTTGCGCAGAAGGGATGGCTGATAGGAGAAAGTGCACACTTTGTGTGGTATAAATAAGTTATCCGCTGTCTGATTTGCGCTTTCAAACGTACGGTATTTCTGGTCCGCGGAATCAGGGTCAAGGAGAAATGAACCTGGTAGGTTCTCAGGCCGTTAAATTCTGCCCGATCGAAGTTTCGAAATGTGGACCTTTCAACTGGTTGTTGTAGCCAGCAAGAGATAGGGTAAAAGGCTATCACAGAATGATAGTTGTGTCCAGGTGGCTGCTTGCTGATCACTGTGTCTACTAGGTAGCTCTCACTAGTGGTGACCAAGTCGAGTAAAGAGGGGATCTCACCAAAATGATGCCGCGTCTGAGCGCTGACGTGCTAAGTTCACGTCTTTAGTCGTATTAACGTCGATAAGGGAGTCAAGAATCCGTTTTCATGTTCTTGTTGAGTAAATGAAGCCCGGTTCATCTTGGGTGCCTTAAAGTCACCCATAATAAGCAGATGGGCAAAATCTTCTAAGCTTAGGAAGTTGTCCAAGCTCACCAGAATGGTGTCTTCGCTGGGAAGATCGGATAATGGGGCTGGACTCGGTCTGTTCCTCCAAGTTGTTCTGTCGGTCCTCCTTCGAGGCTTTGTGCGCACGTCAGCTACACTACAGGGCGCCTGACCAGAATTTTTGGCGCCGCAACTTGCGACCCGTGCGCTACTGTCAGCGTTCGCTTCTTGGGAAAGTGCGTGAAAGTTTTCACCCACGAAAAATCTGACTGTCTGCTGTGTGGGGGATTCGAGAGATGGCGATGCGCACGATGTTACGGGGCTACCGACGGAAATGCCTATTGAGGTGGGCCAAATGAGTGCTTTTTGAGTCGTAGGAGGCGGCCGTAGCAGGCTACTTCCGTTCTGAATTCTTGGGAGAATGACTTTTCTGCAAGACCGTACGGTGGGTTTTCGAGTGGGTAACTCTGAAAACGATTTTTGCGCGGCTTCAGTGCTCAGCTGTAGCTTCTGGTCTCTCATGATTCATGAGTTAGTTCCAGTCCGCTGTTTGCGTCTCGCCTGCTGTTATCGAGAGCGGTCGAAAGATTCGCCTTTCAGATGGGTGTTGGCCGACCTCACCACCGCCTTGAGACTGAGCATGGCTGGGAAGGTTACTGTTAATCCCGGACGACCAAACCGTTGTCCGAGCAACGCTTAGTTTTCTTGCAACGTCTATCGATATGCTGGATCCACGATGGTCGCGTCTGTAAGTAACGAGCGTCTATAAATTCTGAGCCTGTCGAGCAACTAATTTGGATCCAAAAAGGAAGACGGTCGTATTTGAGAGTTTCTTATTAACAAGGCGCTAATATTTAAAAACAATACGATAAACCAAATAGTGGAGGACAGCAACAAACCTCGATATTGAATCCACCAAATGTGCAAGTTCTGAGACTAACTGTTCGCGTAAATATGATCAAATACAACAGTCATGTAATGGCGAAGTGGCCAGGCGAAAATGAAACCACGCCACATGTAAACGAACGTCCGGCAAGGGAAAGTAAGAAAAACTACGCGAAAGCAAGTTTTACACGTAAACAGTTTCAAGATTCAACAATATATCAAGGTCAGCATTCATTTGAGAAATGATTTGTCCCGCGCATAACTTGAGCGGTAGTGTCAGATTGTAAGAAAAGCTCGTAATCGGTCTAAAGAATTCCAGCGTAAAGATACGAACCGACGAGAAGGGAATAAATATAGCAGGGAACGTGGCCACCAACATTCTATTAATACATAACGATCATCAAACACTCACGCAAGCAGCTACTTCAACACCGGCCCCCGAAATCAACATGGTTTTCCCAGCACTCATGTGGCTGCGGGTTGAGTGTGTATCGTGAACTGGTTCGCTTGCACCCAGAGCTTACTCGCTGCCAAAGCCACTATCTTCTGTTCCTACGAGAAGACATGCGGATCATATGTCTCTCCTGACAGTGCTGCTCTCTGTTCTGAAGTACACCTCGCGGACGTGATTGTCGGCACCCTCCACCCCTCAGCTTACCACAGCTTTGAGCCAAACGCTCACGGATCGAGGGCCTCCAATGAGTAGAACAAGATCACCAACATTTACATCTCGTTCAACCTTCCTCAATTCGAGTTCCTCGGCTCGAATCGGCTTGAGCGGCTTGTCCGGTGGTCACGAATTCTCAAGTTCCCATAGAAAGGCTGGACCACTTAACCACGTGTAAATTTCTTGAGAACTAGCATCACAGGTTCCTCGCGAAGCTACGTCTGCCGGGTTTAACTCGGAAGGAGTGTGTTGCCATCGACAGTCCTGGGTGTGATCATGAATTAGTTGGACACGGTTGGCTACAAATGTGACAAAGCGACAGGAGGTGTTACTCAAGTACTCCAACACGATGACGGAGTCTGCCCAAAGTGTGATATTTACATCTCGTTCAACCTTCCTCAATTCGAGTTCCTCGGCTCGAATCGGCTTGAGCGGCTTGTCCGGTGGTCACGAATTCTCAAGTTCCCATAGAAAGGCTGGACCACTTAACCACGTGTAAATTTCTTGAGAACTAGCATCACAGGTTCCTCGCGAAGCTACGTCTGCCGGGTTTAACTCGGAAGGAGTGTGTTGCCATCGACAGTCCTGGGTGTGATCATGAATTAGTTGGACACGGTTGGCTACAAATGTGACAAAGCGACAGGAGGTGTTACTCAAGTACTCCAACACGATGACGGAGTCTGCCCAAAGTGTGATGTTATTAAAGGTTAGCTTGAGTTCATTTGCTATAAATCTCATAAGCTTAGCCGCCAATACTGCGGCTGTAAGTTCCAAACTTGGGATAGAACAGTGCTTTGAACGTGCAACACGGGACTTCTTCATATAAAAGCAACAAAAATGCTGCCATCTCCCAGGACTTCACGGAGATAGCCGACAGTTCCATAATCCGTCTCGGAAGCGTCGGAAAACACGCAAATTCGAAAGTATCGGCGTCCTCCCATGGGGTCTGATACAACGCTGTACTGTTGCTGAGTCTGTCGACGCTACACCCCGTGACCACCTTTCCCTCTCACCTTGATACCTTTCGTCTAAGGGTGTATCCCACCCGATATTAGCTTGACACAAGCCATGGAGCAACATCCGAACGCGGAGAACGAGCGGAGCAACTAACCCCAATGGTTCGTATGCCGACGCGATGCAGGCTAACAAGCCTTTCCGAGTGAATGACTTCTTCGGCGAAGATACGCGAAACTTGAAACAGTCTTACGATACGTGCCACTGGACTCCAAGGGCCTGCTGTTGACTGCAATCACTTAGGTCCAGTGCTGCTGACAGAGATGCTCTTTCGTTCGGTGGTATATCCGAGGACGCCTCTGCTATGTTAGACTTCCACTTTACTAGTCTGAACCCACCCAAGAAAAGCATTTCGTGCGAATCAGACGCTACACATCTAGAATCTTCAGGCGTATCCACTGTTACCAAGCCGTCCTCGGCATAAAAATTCTCAAACACAATTTGGCTAGCCAGCTTGCTAAATCGATGCCCATTATCATTTGCAGAAAAACGAAGAAGTAGTCCCGAAAAGACGGACCATAATCTCATACGTGTCCGGTGAGCCAGACATTGGCTCATCACTTCACCAAAGCAAACTCAGTGTCCACCGATCCCTGTCAGGTACCTTTACCTGCAAAAACACTTCCTCTTTGTCTGGGGACGAGGCTATCAAACCCTTTCGGCACCGTAATAACACACCCACTAGGTTGTTCATTAGGACTGGCCCCGGCAACAGCACTTTGTTCAAAGAGGTGTCCTTGTATTTCGCTGCGCAATCGAATACTATTCGCACCTTCCCGGGTTTATTTGACTTCATCACCGGGTGGTGAGGCAAATACCACCGGCGAAGGGTCTTTTCCTCGCTGGTGTCAACTCTGGATATGTAACCTCTGGCCACGTGTGTCTTAATAACCTCGCCATATTTACGTGCCGATTCAGTATCGTGGGAAAGTCTCATTCCCAATAAATTCAGACGTTTCTGAGCCAACCACCGGTTATCGGGGAGGTTCACACTATCACAGCGCCATGACAAGCCAGTCTCATACCGACCGTCCTTCAACGTAGCTGTGGACTCTACAATACGTTCAGCTCGCTGATCATCACATGAACAAACCGCTTCTTCAGGAAGTCCGCGCTCGACAAACTTCGAGTCGACCGTACGCTGAACCAACCGTGTTAGCTCAGCACCCCTTAAGCAATGAACTTCAACCTTGCTGTTTGTTGAAAGTGACATGAGGCCTCGCATGGTCCAGCCCAAGATGGTTTTTACAGCGAATGGCGGACGCCTGTGTAGCGACCTCCTAGAAGAGCCTAATTTTTGTTGATATTTTGTTGTACAATTTGACACCCCCTGATGAGCCAAGTTTGTTTAGCCCAATTGTAAGCCTTATTTCCGCTGGTAGAAAAATTCCTCACTTTTCCGTTCCGCGCGCTACACGCAGGACGCTTGCTGGCTGTACATTTTGTTGCTTCTCGGTCGTGGCAATATATAGAGTACTGCGCTGTTTGTTGTCTTCTGAATTATTGCCACTGGGTAACTCGTCAAATCTGGTGTGAGACTTTGTGGGAACGTACCCACACCTGCTTCCTGCCCGCTGATAATAATAATATTGGTATATTTCTCAAACCATTTGTGGGGAACACGCTCACATAAACGTGGTTAGTACGCACATTTTAACGTGAACCCCACCCCATACACATAATAGTTAACTGTACAAGACACCAATTATGGAAATAGAGTAATAAAACGGACAAAATAATAAAGGAAAACTCTAGTTTATGAAGAGGCAGATGGCTCACTTGCTTCTGAAACAATAGTTCTCAAGATTGTCAATATTCGATAAAAAATGTTAAGTTGTTACATCAATTGTTGCTTCTGTAACGCGCAGCCGAAACCAGCGAGCGCGCACGAATTGAGTTTGAGTTGTGTGACGGGGCGTGCTGCTGTGTTGTCGGTGCCGTTTTAGCTTACGTTTGTGTAAGTTGTGTGCATGGCTTACTGGGCCTTCAGCTCATGCTTTTTGTATTGTTTCTCTTTTCAGGACTGTTGTTCGAACCCCTACTTCGGAAAAACGTCGCCCCCTGGTGCGTCCACGTTGCCCGAAGGTTGTTCCGTGAAGTCACGGGCATCCAGAGTAGAGTCGGCTGGTCTGCATGTTACACTTCACAAGGCTAACGTTGGCCTCACGTTCAAGGTCATGCCAGAAGAAAGATTTTTCAGGATGGAGAAAATGAATAGTCGAAGAATTTCGCCATCAGTTGATATGGATGGCCTCGGAAAAATATGTAGAAACTTTTGGGAAGATGAGGGAAGACAGGTGGGTACCAATTTTTCCGGAGAAATGGACGATCTTCTGGACTGGACTCCGTTATTTCCTCAAATCGACGGAATTTCACGAATTGCCCAACCAGTACAGGATTTTGATTTTCCGGACGTTGTGGAATGTTGTCTCGCGTTAGAATTTATCGTACAATCAAGAATGGAAAGCAAAATTACGTGTTAAGCAGAAGAACGTAAGATGGTCAAGTGAAGTATGACGAATAATGGAATCTGAAATTTTCTGGCTAAATCTTTTATATGGAATATACAATTTTGTGCTAGGTAATAAAATATATATCTCTAACAAATAATTGCTGTCGTATAGCGCGAAAAGTGATATTCACAGATTATCCTAGTATATGACTACAGCCGAATTCCCATGTCGATTTAATGTGTACGGGCGTTATGTAGAATGGAAAGATGTTTAGCAACACGGAAAGATTATCAGGTGGTCTGTAAGAATAGGAAGAGGCACGTATTTATATGTAATCATATGAGGCGAACAGGTTAAGCTATATATTCTCTAAACCGTTTTAACTTGCACAGCTATTGCATAGTGGTTGATAGCTATACAGAGCTGATAGTCGTTTAGTATGGAGTAAGAGTACCAGGATGGTTTGGTTACTACTAACGGGGATGTTTGAGATGACTTATGTTGGCTTTATTTTTGTTACGCAGCCGCAATTTTTCGACAGAGCTGTGTACAAAATCTATCCTGCTGGAGAAAATAAGTTTCGAAATGAGGAATTTCTCAAATGGCTAAATTGATAGCTTCGATCAGTTCGAAGTGTGTGTGGTGTTACATGCTGTGGTATAGATTCACCCTCTGTTATTATCAGATTAGATCAGATGGCTAGATGTTATTAGGTCCGTTTTCTAAGATATCGTCTTCAGGCAGGCAGAGGTTGAAAATAAACATGACGTTCTTTAATGTCAGGAAAGTTTCCAAGCTTCATTTGAATTGATGTATGTTCTAACTGGTTCTAATTGCAAGTGGGAGTTTGTTCCAAATGTGGGCAAATTTCACTAGAAAAAATTTGAACGGAGTCTTTTACGGGATTTAAGAGTTGCCAAAGTGAACTCTTTGTTCCTGATGTTGTATTTTGAGCCATGTTGAAGACGAATCGCGAGTTTGACAGTAAATTTAATGTCATAAGCTAGATTATTCATGAGCGCAAGGTTTAGCTTGAAATGCCGTAGCCAAAGAGGATCCAGTTTAAGCGTCTGGCAGCGTTCTCTGTAGTTCGACGAAGACGGATAACCCACTAAACCTTTCGTAAATGTACGTTGGAGACTTTCGAAAGCTGACCTATCAGACTTGCGCAAGGTGCAGTCGAGCTGCAGGAAGGAAGGAAGAGTGCCTAATGTATCCAATCGTTCGTTTAATTTTAGCTACTAGGAAAGATATATGTTCAGCAAAATTGAACGAGTTTGAGTAACGTATACCTAGGTCGCGGACTGAATTGGCAGTTGGAATAACATGACCATCCAGCTTTGTAAAGTCCTCTGGTGTATGAAAACTGTGTGCGACAATGGTGGATTTATTGACTGAGAATTTCATCAGCCAGGTTTGACACCAAGACTCTCATGACATGATGTCCTCCCGTATATTTCCTAAAGAAGAATTGAGATCGCCAGTAGGAAAAGTATAGACAAGTTTGATGTCATCAGCGAATAGGAATAGTTTGCCATGTTTGATAACTTTACATATATCATCTACATACATAAGAAACAGCAACGGTCCCGGGACGCTTTCTTGAATCACTCCGCTGGTGACTGGTCTGGGCGTTGAGCTGTTATATCCTATTTTCACTGTTTGTGTGCGCTCCACAAGGTGTGAAGCAAACCAGCTGAGTAATGGGTCACGTATACCGAGAGATGCCATTTTGATCAGAAAACGCTTATGAGGAACACGATCAAAAGCTTTTTGCATATATAGGAATATGATAACAACTGCATTCCCTGACTCAGTAGATATTGTAACATGATCGAAGAATTCTAGCTCACACGTCATGCACGTGCGTTTGCTGAGGAACCCATGCTGGGATAGGTTTATAAGGTTTTGTGATATTAAGAATTCAACCATGCGAAATTTTATTATCCTTTCCAATACTCTGGAACGAATTGAAGTATGGTTGATGGGACGATAATTGTCGATGTTTTGTCGTGAACCGTCTTTGTAACGAGGCTGAATTATAGAATTTTTCCATTGGAGAGGGAAGGAACCTAACGTTAGAGAAAGTGTAAAAATATTAAGCAAAAGGAGAGAGATTTTATCCCCTCCGTGTTTGAGAGCAACAGGGTGTATACCCTCTAGACCAGGAAGGTAAGAGGGTTTGATGGTAGCTAACTGAGAGCGTCTTTTCACTGCATCAAAAGTAACGTGTCTTAGGAGCGTGTTTGTTTTTACAGGGAGAGGTGGGGGCAATACATTTTCCTCAATGTTGAAGGAAGCAGCAAAATACGAATTGAAGGCCTCGTAGATTGTTACGGGATCATCTACGGTAGTTTTGTTCCGTAATGTAACTACTGAGATAATAGGGTCTCTTGTACAGTTTCTGCGTTTAAATAACTGCATTAACTCAAAGCTCTTTTCTGTTTGCTGTTCACTGCACGTTTTCCTTCATTCAGGTGGAGCATTTTGGTTCTAGTTTCTATAATGTCAAACATTTCGTGCATTTGAATAATAAGGGAGGACTCGTGTGTTTTTCGGTATCGTGATTTCAGATTTTTGAGCTTACATTACTCTTTTGGAGTGAGGGTCCAGTTTTTTACCACACACACTACAGCGTTTTGATTCTTCCGGGGCTAAAATTTTCATACAAAATCTGAATTGTTCAGTAAATACTTCGGTTGCTATACTAGGGTCAGAGGTGAGAAAGAATGTGGTCCACACCAATGACCTCAACAGAGTGGCGAAAGTATTCAAGTCGCTTAATTTTATCTGGCGGTAACTTACTATGTACGACGCTATCACAGCTTTTAGGTCAAACGTGAGGTTGACCACGTTGCGATCACATCCTGGAAACCGTTCTAGGACGGATACTTTAGCAGAAGAGGTACCTGTTGTAAAAATGCGATCTAAAGTGTGGTCTAGTGTGATGCTCGAAATTAGGGACTTCGAATAGCCCTAGAAATCGTACTTGAATTGAAACCTCCCACGCAAGTAATAAGGCGAAGACCTGGTACTGGCAGCAGTAAGCAATTGTTATTCGTGGATTGAGACACCGAATTTATTAATGTACAACAGTATTAGAGAAATCACAGCCTGTCATTGGTTGATCTCATTAGCACATGTAACGTCATAAACTGTATGTTGATTGGTGGAATACGGAACATATGAATTGACGAATAACGGAAGGCACAACACTAAGACCGTTCGTCCAATCCTGACGTCGTATCATTAACGCGATATTTGAATTGGCCGTCTGTCAGATCTTCTGTTGTGTCGGGGTCTGGAAGCCTCTGCATTCATATCTGCCAATCGTTCTGATCTTCTCAGGGCATCAAACTCTTGCAGCACAGGGTGTTCTGCTTCCTCCATGGCCACTTTTTCAGTACTTCGAAACTGGATTTGGTCAGTGTGTCTCCGATGAATGGTGGCATCGTGCAGGTCAGTAATTTCTACCATTGTGCTGCCTAGCTGGCGAGTAATCAATCCTTTGGCAGATTGCAAATCGCTTCCCCCAAAATACATCACATCCGTTGAATCTACACACTGAAGTGATGCTCTTAGTCGCCTTGATTTAAATAGTACCGCTGGGCTCTCCTTCGTTGTGCAGCGGGCTGCGTTCCTGTACTGAAGCAGAAAGATATCGAGAAACCCATCCAGTTCAGCAAGTGTTCTAGGACTAGTGGAACTCACGGCACTTTTGAGCGTTTTCACCAGATTTTCCGCGGCTCCGTTTGAACATGGATGTCGAGGCTCCGTTTGCAAGTGACGACACCCGATACTGTCAAGCCACTGTTTCATTTCAGCGGAACAAAATTGTGACCCGTTGTCTGTCACCAACACCTGCGGGATGCCTTCGCGACTGAAACATTTACGAAATGCTTGCATGGTAAATGCCGTGGAATGTGAGGTTGTAATAAATACCTCTGGCCATCGTGAGTATGAATCAATTAACACCAGAATGTGATAGTTAACGACAAGTGGTCCACAATAGTCTGCGTGCACCCGTTGCCATGGTACGTAGCTGTCCGGCCAAGGTGTCCAATTCTTCGGCCTTGTCTTTATTTTGTGGAGGCAGGAGTGGCAGTTCATTGCAATGCTCTTGATATCCGAGTTTATCTCCGG
>QNGE01001701.1:18335-116357 GCA_008508345.1 Paragonimus westermani
AATAGCCCTAGAAATCGTACTTGAATTGAAACCTCCCACGCAAGTAATAAGGCGAAGACCTGGTACTGGCAGCAGTAAGCAATTGTTATTCGTGGATTGAGACACCGAATTTATTGATGTACAACAGTATTAGAGAAATCACAGCCTGTCATTGGTTGATCTCATTAGCACATGTAACGTCATAAACTGTATGTTGATTGGTGGAATACGGAACATATGAATTGACGAATAACGGAAGGCACAACACTAAGACCGTTCGTCCAATCCTGACGTTGTATCATTAACGCGATATTTGGATGGGCCGTCTGTCAGATCTTCTGTTGTGTCGGGGTTTGGATAGTCGGTGAATTGAGATTTCTATCACATCTAGTCTGGTAGGTGCTAAGACAGGTTGGCGCCAACCATTTACCTGGATACATGCAAGAAACTCTGCTTGATTTGCGGGGGCTGTAAAGGAGGTCCAAGAAATATAGGGCATACTGAAATTTCCACCAACTATCTTGTACTGCGTGAGCAATGTTGATACATAATTCAGTCCATTAATAAGGTTGGTCATGTCGTCATCAGAGGCGTTAGGTGATCTGTAGACACATCCTGAGGGTAGTTCACTGGGATTCAGTTGACACTGATAGCCACAATGAGTCATCAATTCTATGAAGACACGGCTCATCGAGTATAATTGCAGAATACTGCTCTCTCAAGTAAATTAAACATCCACCGGTACGTCCTGCATCTCGATTTTTTCGAAATATATGATAACCTATAACATTTATCTATTGCTAAATTTGCTTCAGGCACGTCGCAACCTATTAATAGCCCCACTTTACGTTTCCTCAACAGGGTGATGGGCAGACCAGTCAAATGTGGCCACCGCTGAACGTCATCCTGGGATATAGTTTCCGCCCGTTTAACCGGAAGACCCTTGACAGTAAGGACCTTGTCGAACTTGATCTTATTTCCATCGTCTAAATATTCAACTTCCAAACTCAGCTCTTGGCAATTGATAGAAGCGGTCCTATCCAATGTACGAATGTTAACCGTTTGTTCACATGCTGGCAGCCCTAATCGCCCAGCTAAAGACTCATCCATGAGTGTAGTATCGGACCCGCTATCCAGAAAAGCATGAGTTTCAATTATTTCGACTGCCCTAATTAATCTGACAGGCACGAAACTAAGACTAACCCCTCTTTCATGCAAAGAGGTGGTTCCATAGTTTGAGCTCAGTTTCAGAAGGCGCCGTGTCTGCGTGCATCAAGTTATGATGTCGCCCTCCACATAGAGGCCGTAAACACTGTACACGGACTCTGCAATACTTGACTTTGTGGTTTGGCGGTAGACACAAAAAGCATCGTTTACACTTTCTTAGAACTTCGCGTCTCCCTCCTAATTACATACTTCCAACTCACCGGCACGTCGGCAACTCATGTTCTTCACCACATACTGGGCATTTGTGTGGATTATTCACCATTCTGAAGACGGTTGACACACGCAGCATCTGTTGAGAGTCCTCGTGGAAGCGCGCGTTCTCAGTTTCGCTGATACGGCCCTGGACTAAACGGGCGATGAGCTGACCATATTGGTTACTAGAAATCGAGATTCGCTTTTCTATAATCTCAAGTAAGTCGTTGAAAGAAGGTTCCCGACCAGTGTTTATAACAGAATCAGCCACTTCCGCACACTTCTCTTGCAATGAGCGAGGAAGTCTATCCACGATACGCAGAAGGTTGGTTGGACAACTTAACTCGGACGGATAGTCCATTTGGGACAGCGTCAACTGACAATCCTTCATCTGAGTGGCTAAACGTTTAAGACCCCAAGTGTCTCCCATGACGAGCATCGGACTGTAATACACGTCCTTTGTGACAGCGTGAATAATCTCATGCGACCTTTTAAATCGCATTCTCAATATTCCGGTCACCTCGGTAAATCCTACTTCGCTGGGCAGCGATACGCAATGTTCGATAGCTGCCTTAGCTCGACCCTTACAATAATAAATAAGGTAACACAATGTCTGTCCTTCGTCACTTAATCTGTTAGCCGCGTTGAGTTTAAAATTTCGCATGAAGCTATGAAATTTCAATGGAGATCCTCCAAAGGGTTCTAGCACGATTCTCGGAAGGCCCACACTGATAGCTAAGTTGCGCATATACTGCTCCATGGAGCACCCCTGGAACTCGTGAGCAGGACTATATGATGAGCCAGATGGGAGGACGTTTGCACTCACCCTCTCCGTCAGCTTCTCAGTCTTACCAAAATCAGACCTTTCCTTCAACCTCTTGCGGAATTCTAGTTATGCCCTTATAAACCCCAGCTCTCCTTCCTTAAGACGCAATTCTTCTTCAATAAGGCTGTCATCCATCACCAAATTTCGCTCAGGTGAACAACGAGTTATAGCTGGGACAAGGTTATGGAGTTTAGATACACACCCCGTCTTCTTCAGTGGGGCTGCCACCGTCCCTACAGCTATCCCTGGGCATGGTCCCTGCTTAGCTCTAGAGGCCCCAAGCATGCGACAGTCATACGATACATCAGACGGCTCAACAATCCCAGACACGTCCCTGCGAAAATGATGGGAATCCTTAGAAGAAAAGGGCGCATACAAGGAATGAACCGGAGCAGGAACATCGGAAACACTTAAATGAGTTTTGATATCATCATCAATATGGGTCACCTGGGAATCACAGCTCAAGTGTTGGATATCAGGAACAAAGCAATTCTTCGCACAGACAGCCGCAGCAGGCTAGCTAAGTGACACAGTTGTCCTCGGGGAAGCATTGACCGATTGGTAGGCAGCAGAATATCCTTGCACACCATGCGTGTCAATTTCGATTAGCTCGGCCATTGTAGAAGGACTGACAGCTTTCACCCAGCTGGCAGATAGATTTGGTCTCCACCAACGCGTATTTATCGAGCGCTGTTAATCCCGGAGGACCAAACGGTTGTCCGAGTAACGCTTAGTCTTCTCGAAACGTCTAGTAATATGCTAGATCCACGATAGTCGCGTCTGTAAGTAACGAGCGTCTATAAATTCCGAGCCCGTCGAGCAGCCAATTCGGATCCAAAAAAGAAGACGGTCGTATTGGCTTATTGAATCCAGCATATCGATAGACGTTGCGAGAAGACTAAGCGCTGCTCGAAAAACTACGGGTCGTTCGGGATTGACAGTTACCAAGAGATCAAGAGACTTTTTGGATGTCTTGACTCGCAGCCTACTCGTGAGTGCCAGGTTTGTGATGTCCGGGGAGAATGAATTCGTTAGAACTGACTTAGCTAGTACGGTTGGGGAAGAGGTTGTGTGTAAACAGCCCCATAAAGCAATTTCCATTTCCTTGAGAGCCTTCTCTTCCATTTTTATTGCTGCTTCCTCTGTGTGCAGTTTACAGGGCAACTGCTTTCTTGGTGATTGCAACACCAAGGAGGGCAAACACCATATATTCATTCAGAGACTGTAGTTCCAGCTTCATTTCGGACAGAGTCCATTGATTCTCCTCCACCTTACTCCCCATGGAAGAAATAGAAGGAGATGCAGAGCTAAGAGGAGCCCCGTATTTAGAGGCACAGGTTTTTGCGTCACTGCACTTGTCGTGGTGCGTGGGAGACCAGTGAACTGCGGAACTGCGGCTTGGCGTTCCTGAAACCTGCAACTCATGCAGATATAAATGAGCGATGAAGGGTCTGGCTGTCTGTACTAGTGTTCTTTGAGGCCAGGGCACTCGAAGTGATACTACTTCTGACACCGGCGGTACTGCATGCCGTTTTGTACAGACATTCTACACTCATACCGGCCACAGACGCTTGCTGCCACAGGCGGTGTTTGGTGAGTCCCAGCACTGCTAACGTGGGTCGTTGTCGACAGGGACGAGTTATACGCAGGACAAAACAGTTAGTCTCCAGTGATTTAGGAAAAACGAAACTGGCACGACAATGCGGGAAAAAATCGCACATTGTGTAGCCCAACTAATTCAATAAGTAACGAAATGTTACGTTGTTCGATAACGAATGACAGTAATCTCATGGAAGTTTTGATGCACAGGGCACCAGCAGGACAGATATATGAGCAGACAATAAAAGCAGGAAAATCTTAACCAAATTCCGAGCTACCTGTGCAGTGATTCGGTTCGTTGAATAATTCACTCACACCCCCATCTAACATATGTTCTAGTGCGTGCTCGCAAAACCGTTGTAAAATCAACACCCTTTTAATCGCGAGTTTATTCATGTGCACGCATCATCCGGATTGTTGAAAAAATGAAACTGGCGGTTATAAATGAATCCAGCAGAATGACGTATTGTGAGCTATGCTTAGAACGCTCATATTTTACGGAGCCTTCCAAATCGTCGACTAACTATTCAGGGTGCCTGAGTAAATCCGGGAATGCCACATCGACTAGCGGACAAACTGGAATATTTCATTAACCACAGCAAAACTAATAAGGTCGCGTGAAGACTTTCTCAAAAATTGCCGTGCACACATTATTCGTCGGAGTAAGTGTGATCACTCCACATTTTCTCATTTAACTTGTAAGATTGAGTTCTTTTTTTATTGCCACAAACACCTGTTGTGTGAGAAAACTCTCTGCGACGCATAAACGCAAAAAGTATTGCCTCGGTAAAACGATTCGCGAGATTGTCAATTTTTCAACGGCTTCCAGCAATCGACCAAGTCCTGCGCTGGATTCTGCCCAAGCGTTAGACGAATTTCAGAATTTCCCATCTTTTCTCGCCAAAGCCGACGTATTTTAACATTTTTCTGACGTCAGTTATACCACGTAATGACGAAGCACCTTGGGAATGCAGTCGAGCGTTCTCCCCAACGTGACCTTGAACTATTTGAAAAATCGACTCGCACACAACCCTGTAATAGGTGAGCTGGTGTAACACCTCCTTTTTGGACCAAGTCTGTGGAGCCTGTGAACGATCTGCTTCCCTGCTGCTTGCGACAAAGTTTCGTAAACTATAGTCATTTTGTTTTTGACCACGCTCTTTTCAGTATCACAGTTCACGCTCGCGGTGCTGATTAATTATTCGGTTTTTTATCTCCCGTAATTGTTTGCAATGGTCGCGCATAACCTGGCGTGCTTCTGACATGTGAATTGAGAAATATACATCATTATTGGTATTACTCACGTGAACCTCTAATCTCTAATATTTGATGAATCCAACACAGTTGTTTGTTATCACTTCCTATTTGATCTACAATGATTTTCTTCCACCCTCATAATTTACAAACGAGAAAATGGCCTTCACGACCGTCTTCCTTTTAGGATTTGAATGGGTTCCTTAGCGGGCTCAAACTATGAGATCAAACGCATAGACAGACGTTGAGGCGACCAAGATTAGCTCGAAGAGCCATTAAACGTCCGGACCTCACGTGGTGCACGGGCGTCTGTCAAGAAAGGCCGCGCTGTTGAAAGTTTGTAACATTTCACAACCTTAAGAACTCAGCGGTGTGCAGTTTTGTTATTCTTCCAAACATTCTCGAATAGAACGGTGTCTGATTGATGCGGTGAGGGTCACTGACTCTTGTTGTCAACTCATATTTTCCGATTTTCAGTTCTATACCAGCAATGGTCCTTTCCTGATTATTGGTATGGGTTCATCGATCGTTGGGCTTGAATATGTGAAAATTTTGAATACGCACGTTCTATTGTTACCTAACGCATTTTACTAGAAGTTAGACAACCTCTCCATCTGTTCGAAACTGTTCGGAGGTCATTCAGGCATGAATTAACGGACGTGCAACTCAGCTGCAGATAGCCGAAATGTACCGTGCGCCAAAATGAGAACATGTCACACTCTTCAGCGTCAAAATCTATCTGCTATCTACTTCAATAAAATTCTAGCGCACTAAGATCACGTCCATTGGAAGGTAATGAAGTAGAACTACAAAATGAATTAAGGATAAATATTACGTTTAAATCACCCCTAAAATCAAACGGTCTGGGACTTTTTATTGGATCAAAAACGCTGTCTGTTTACACGGGGATGACAAAATAGCCTAGAACACTGCCTTGCATAACACCACAGGTAACTGGCCTTGGTCCTGTTATATGACGTATCAATTAAGCAGCCTCGGATCAGTTGCTAGGTTGGAAAAAGAAGCAGTTCAGCGCTTGGTCAAAGACACCGAAATATTTAGGTTTGTTGAGGGGTGCTTTGCATAATACACAACCGAGCACTTTCTCATACCTAAATATGATATAACTTAAGCTTCTTTGATGAAGTACCATTGTATGCGCTAAGCTCAGGCATCCTGCCTGTACGACCACCTGTAATGGCTGGAAGTTCCAGTTGCCTACAAAGATGATCCCTAATAGATGCAGCCTGATTTATTTCAACCGACATACGTATAGCCTTTACTTTAGGGATTTTCCAACATATATATATATATTACTGGAGTAAGGGGGCGCTGAAAGACTAGCCGCTTACATACGAATGAAGTGCCGACCTGGTTATGGACGAAATTTTGCCAGTCCTCCAAGGACGAACTCCAGGACAAATCACAGCTACGTTTGGGTCAAGGCGTCAGTATGAGTCACGGTGAACTCTATTAGAAATGAGGTGAGTGTGATTTCTACCGCAAACGAACAGAAAGCTGAGGTCCTTCTTCACTCATTTAAAAAAATGAGCACTAGTAAAATCGGATGCATCTTAGAGCTAATTGGTAACACAGACCTGCCAACACTGACCAAAACGCATGTTGCACAAAAAAGGAGGGAGGAATGCTGACTAACATAGATGTTCACATTAAGGCGGGACTACACAGTATCCAGTCAACGTTCGAGAAACCAATATGTACAATTTTGGTAGGTCATCTAGTTAGCTGGTTCGGCGCGTGACCAGGAAGGGCTGGTTTACCGGATGGATTGAGGGTGATTGCGGAAAACTCACATATTAGAGAGCAACAGGGGAGATCCCGCAACTGGCAGGTATATTTGTCCCACGCCCGCCTTATTACGCCTAGTGGAACGCTGTCCTAGGAGCAAGAGAGCGGGCGATGTCACGAAGGATGGACTACTGCTAGCTTATTCACATGAATCTAGAAGGAAACGGTGTTGCCTGTTTCCGTTGGAACCACTGATGTGTTAGGCATGAAGGAATGATGGAAGTCTGTCACTTAAACTGCGGAAGAGTTTCTGAAATGGTTGACAGCAATTCCTCCAACGAAGCTTGAATCGTTCAAGTCGTTGTTTTGGGTTCTGAATTGGTAATGGGTTTGGCTGAAAATCCGGAGGTTTTACATCAAGTCAGAAAGTGTCCAATCGCCTACAACGGTTGTTATTAGTGCAGGTCCTCACGTGTCTATCCCAGGGTCTTTACTGTTCCTCAGCCAGACAGATGACTTCCATATTTCACCCGTCTTGTATATGTTATATGTTCGCGTACTACGCGAAGCTACCTTGATGTCCAGGCGACTTTGTCATCCACGGAACCCGGTTAACTTCAATTTCGAATCCATGTGCTGACTTTTGGCTGGTAAGACCCGGACACTCCATTTAATGTCGATTAAATGTGTTTGAGTAGTGATTTAAAGGTAAGGATGAAAGGTAAAGTTTACAACTTCCCGCAACTAAAGTCACATTTCAACTAGTACAGAGTAGGAAGAAGGCTGTTCCAACATTTGTCTACCTCTCACCTGAATGCGTCTACGCTGGGGGCGTCAACAAACTTTGCGGGCAACTAATTCCGAGTTGGCCACCTGGTTGGTGGAAAAGTCTAATCGAACGGCCTCCCTTGGTCTTTTCTTTATTTTACTCTGTAACCTTTTGAATCCGTTATAGTGCATCACAAACAAACATTCTAGAGGGCTCATGTTCGCGTGGGAGGTAACTTTGTATACTTCAGTTACGTCCAATCTAACCTTCCGTCGTTTGAGCGGGAATAACCTCAAGGAACTCAGCCGGTCATGAAAGTTTAAATGTTTCATACTCCACAGTATGTGTGTACTGAGACTGTATTTGTTCGAGGACGGCAGTGTCATTTTCGAGATGCGGTGATCAAGCTTAAGCATACTACTCCAAATGGGGGCAAACGATGGCCGAGTGCAGTAGAACGAACACGGCTGGAAATGGGTTGGTGATCGCGCGTTCCAATCAATACAACGACCGCCGTGCCTCCGTCGCAGCTGTTGCACACCTGGCAGATGAAATAAACATGCGAACGTTTCGTCCGCTGTTTGGTCGTTATTTGGGTTATTTTTCGCGTACACCCCTTGGATATCTGGATCGACTGGGCAGCCTCAGCAAGGATATGTATTTTTGAGACGCTCAGCGACAAACCCCACTCTGATGTCGACTTGCAGACATTCAGAATTCTTTGCTGGAGGGCATCCGAGTCCTGCCCAATTTGAACCGGCTTCTTGTCATCTGCTTACAGATAGAATGGGTTAATCAGGCTATCGGTTAAGTCTATTAAGCGTACTAGGCAGAGTAGAGGGCGAGGGTTGAACCATTTTTCCGACATCACTGCTCTTACTCTCACCCTAACCGACCTCCCAGCTACAAGCGTCTGGATCCATATACAAGTTGTGTGAAATATTCTAGCTTCATGCAGCTTCCAACCCAGTGGTTTGGGGCTGACAGGACTGAAGGCTTTCTGGAAGTCTAGATAGCACGCCCTGACAACTTACACAATTAGCCTCTCTGCGACAGTATCTGAATACGTCAGCAGGTTGGTAGGACAAGGTTCACAATTTGGAAAGCCGTACTGCGGAGCCTGGAAAATCTCTGCCCACAACGGTATCCGCAGATTCTCTCCTGTGGCGTGCGTCAAAAATTTTGCTGAAGACCCTAGTCGGGCTTATCGAGTATAATTCATCGGTGAATGCTATTAAGCGAACCACAACTGAACGCAACTAAAGGCAGGCAGTTGCCGTCTGCAGATGTGGACAGTTCTTGGCGTGTAGAGGAGTCAGGAGTTTCTGTGGAGTTCCACAGAACATTGGAAATGTGGTGAGTAGGAACACAGGTGGTTAATAGCCTATAAGCATCTACCCACAGTACAGCTGTGTTCTGAATGGCCAACAAGTACTGCACCTACCCTAGATAAATTTGGCTCACCAGGAGTCTGAGCTTTCAGTACCCTTGTTTAAGACGCACCCGCGTCTGCATCTTAGACACTGTATCTAAGCCAGGAGCCCATATACTGCCATAGACGCACAATCGACGTGAAAACCTGTTAACGAGCTTGACCGATTCCGCCAGGTGGTCGGTTACCTGCAGCCGCAGGCGCATTACCTAGCGCTATAATGGAGACACTGAGACTCGCTTTTTGCTCACGCAGTCATGAACAGCTGTAGTAAGTTATCAGCTGCAAAAATAAATGTGAGAAGCTTGATAGAAATTGGTTGCCGATGTTCACCAAGCTAGCTTTAGAACTTTGTGAGGTAGAATGTGTTCTATCATGTATTCTCACTACTATTCTTCTACCCCCATCTTTACATTCCTCTGCTCGATACAGCATACTGAAAGTTTTACGCCCTATAGATCCTGTTTGTCAAGCCGACAGAAGGCCAGACAATTGAATTCTGTGGAACACAAGATAAAAACAGTAACGACAGTGACCATACATACCAAGCTGTGCAACTTGCAAAATTGGCCAACGCGCCCTCTGCTCGTATTCGCACGGCCTCTTTGGACATTTTCTCTCGCAAGATGTCGCGAATCTCTCTCCTACTCAATTGTCGCAGCACACTAGGATCCACGGGGCTTAAAGACGCAGGAAGCTGGATACCTCCTGGCAGCAACCGCGTGTCCTATGATCCGACTTGCCCCAGAAGCTTACTTGTAGGAGAACTTTTCGAGTCATAACTGTAGAATAACCGGCTAAGATGTCGCCGTGGCATTCTTTCACACAGAGTTCTTGAGACAGGACTATCCTCGTCTGTAACGCACCTCGCCCGTATTACGACGTTCACTGATCACCTCGACAATCACTCCACCTTAGTCCGTACTAGGTTGTTCGTTGCTTCTACAGTTTGTAGGCAAATTACCAGCTGTTAGCCAATCTCCTCCGTTCATAAAGAAAAAACTACTGGAGCGCGACGCCCACTATGCACGCCAGTAGACTCTTCCCTCCTACTGCGGGAGCTCGTCGCAGTACACCGGTGGTCGGTAAACAATGATTGTGGGTTCAACGATAGTGGGCGAAGATTCGTGCGCTTACGACAGCAGAATGAGAAATCTACAGGATTTGTGAGCAACCACCTACTGTTGTTCCATAAGCAAAAGAACTGGGGGCTCTGGTTTTAGCAATTCACCGCTCTAGTGCTAGTATGCTGGTGCTGGCGAAAAAACATGACGAGGGTTTGCCAGTGTTTGGTTGACTACAAAGAAAATTTTCAGTAGAACATCTTGCGCTGATCTTCGGTAGTCAGGCGAGACCTCCGTTGGAGTTAAACAGAGGCGTTCGCTCTTTACCTGAATAAACAATAACTCGTGAATTCATGCAATGACGTGCAATGAGATGGACCCTAGGTTTACTGGTACTATCACACCGACCGGCCGGAGTTTCTGGGCTCACTCATACTGGCTTAAAGAGGACCTAAGGGGGAAATGGCCAGCACCTTTTAAAATCATGACTGTGAATTATTACCCCGGTCGAAACTTCCTCAAACTGAAACAGGCCACCCACTGAAGCATGCAAAAATTCAGGCTAAACATAACACGCCGTGCAGATAATGCAGTTTCGTCAGCCGAGTTTACCAGACTTGCAACGCTCTTTTATTGGAATCCATAGGAGCCGCTACTCTTGTGACGTTCAGGGAGTGCCTTGATGACTACATCTTGCCGAGACGACAGTCACGGACAGTTCACCCCTTTCAGAATACCAGGCTTCCTATGCATATATATGCGCGTGTGTCGTTGGCAGAAGGTGTGTGCGCTGTTGACCTGGGGTGGTTATCGAATTGCATCGGCACGTGTCGCACATGTGGAAAAGACGAGTATTCCAGATTGAACAAGCTTCTGACATCCAACCTCCACTTGAAAACCCTATGGTGTTAATGTGCATTTACTTAACGGTCCTGAGCATGAGCGGTAACTGTCAGACGTGAAATGAAGCGCAATACTAGCTGAGAAGCTCAACGTATGTTATACGAGAGTAATAAAAGTTTATGGGCAATACTGAGCACCCGGAAACAGAGAGAGGTATGGCATCCAGTGATTGGGCGGGTGAGCAGGTCGGAAGATTGCATGATGCCATAGGCGTGCAAAGGCCGACAAGTATGAAAGACAACAAGCACGATCACATGCTGTTGGCAGATGGTACACGGAAGTCCTTATAACCCTATATATATATATGTTGCACTGTTGCTTTAGAAAGAATTTCACATATCGCGGAGCAAGAGTATTGGGATCGTCTCCGGGTTACTACAACTGTTTTCCGAACGTTGACGACTGTTTTGGTACTTTGGCTAAGGAGCGCCAAACAAGTTTGCAAACTTCGTTTTAGGTAAGGCCACAGACTAAGGTAAAACCTGAATTGCGTTTAACCAAGTGTGCAACACCGTTAGTTCTGTTTGATAGAAATGTCTTGCGGTATGAATCATCCCAGTTTTTTTGAGTGAGGTTTCTAGAATCACACTGCGGAGAGATTGGCCGACTCACGAAATCCTGTCACGTGTCAAGTCCGTTTAGTGCTTCAACCGCCGCGGAAGAAAGTGTTTGTTTATACCAAACGGCGACTGACCTTCTGCCTCCCGGATTTATATATTACCGAAGCTAGCCGGAAGTAAGTTTGTATCAGACGAAACCAGCACTGGTATCCAGATCTTGAATTTTTCTACATAAATCAGACACACTACAGAGAGTAGCGACATCACCATCACGTAACAAAAATAGCAATGGCCAGACGATCGATCTTCAAGGTGCTCCCTAACCGCAGGGTGTACGGAAGATAACTCTCCGTAACTCTCCATACTGAATACCCCTTATGACAGGTAATTTAACGGTTGGGCGGCAGCCGTTTGTAAGATGCTTCAGGATTCCATCTCCATTTGCACTGTATCACAGTCCACAGCGCCAACCGTGTTCGTAAAACATCAGTGGATTGTATCAATACCACAACCTGAGTCCCTCATTTGCGCTCACCAGTTATTAGACCACAAGTATGGTGTTCCAAATTCGGATCAAGTTGGAAACTGCCACTTGGACGCGAAATGACAATTGTTCAAATTTACGTCAAATCGTAAATTCATAATCCGGCCGAAATGTTTCGAGTTTAGTGCGTGTGATAACCCCGTTGTTATAAAAACGCTGAAAACTGAAAATCGCCCACAGTTCCACTCCTGTTGGAATGGGACTTTCGCAATTTTTTTTGGTAGAAGCATCATGTTAGCCCGTGACATCGTTTTAACATTGTGTGAATGGTTTCACTGGGTTTTCAGGATACAGTACACATGCTGGTCTTGCCCGAACACCCTATCTGTGCATTTTTGCAGAAATACATGAAACTGTAGATCTCAACCATAGTGCGTCTGAATTGTGTGACACAACAGATGTCGGCTTGTCTAATCGACAAGCTAAACTACCACTTTTGAATGTTAATTATCAATCTGAACTATATACTCGATTTGTTCTCCTTCCAGTATTTCGGTTGGATATTGAACGATAAAATGTTATCACCGAAATGGTTACAAAGAACCTTAGTAAATGGTTTTTTCTACATCTAGTGCACATGATGAGGTTGAAAAATGGGTATTCATTCAAGCGCTCCATAAAGCGTTGGAACGTTTGGGCTGTAATCCAAAGGCCGAAGGGCATTCGAAGGAACTCGTGCAAGCCAAATAGAGTTGTGATCGCGGTCCTGGGAATGTCTTCTTCAACGATGGGAATCTGGTAGTATGCACGCACCTAGTTGATTCTAGGGAAAACGTAATCAGAATGTAGAGTAAAAAAGTCGTGGCTGTGGAGGATGGGATAACGGTCTGGCCCGGTGGCATTGCTGAGCACCCGAAAATCGCCGCGTGGTCTTCAGTCAGCCAGCGTTTCCTTGGGGACCAAATATAAGGGGGACAACTATGGTCTCTTGGATGGGCGGATGATATCAAGTTGAAACATGTGATTTAATCCCGCATTAGCAATTTTGAGCTTTTCGGGAGAAAGACTTCTGGGGCGAGCGGTCACTGACTGTCCTTTGGTCACAATGATGTGTGTAACGTCGAGTTTCAAAGAATGTAGGTGATACGACGGATTCATGAGCTGCAGGTATTGATGGATCAGCCGAGAATATCTTGAGGGTTTGAGTACCACCATATGGATTCTGATGGAATTCATGTTGGTTAATTTGCCTTCAGCATTCAAGGAAGTCAAGCTGTCCAAACGCTCACGATGCTGAACATCAACTGGGGGACCGAATTGAAATAGGAACTTGGCACCCTCAAATGCGTCTAGACGTCTGTCATCAGGAAAACCCAGCGGAACTGACGTCGTATTCCAAGGTTAAGGGTGAGCAAAAGTCGACGGTGTGTTTGTTTCAAGGTTCCGTAAACGGCTTGTAAAGAGAAAATAGGCTGACAATGCCTGCAGTGTATGGAAGTGCGCTCACCTCGGCTGCGGTGTCAATTAGAAAATTGTAACCTGTGGGTCTGCCAGGGAAGTAGACAGGGCGACACCAGGCGTAGCCGTCGTCATCACTGATAGGTCACTGTGTTTCTCTGTGCTGTCGGCATGGTAATGAATGTGCAGGGCTGAGTGCAGTTCTTTGCTCGGCGACCGAAAGCGCGATGGTACCAACAGTGGCCGCTGTACGTTAGTTCTATTGGGCGTCGAAAAGGTATACCAGCTTGGCTGCATGGCCTGTGGGACCGACGGTGCAGGCTCTAAACCAATGACTGCACCTGTTTGGTTGAACATTCCACCTGATGTCGCAGGTTATCATGAACTTGGTTAAAAACTGTGCTTACTAACAGAAGGTTACGTTGAAAGTCCAACCTTTCGTCAACTGCATCCGGAAACTCCTCTAAGGCACAACACTGCTGAAGGTAGCCAAAATCTCACGGGTCGATGGTGTTAGATTTCCCATCCATAAGTGTCGAAAACTGGTACCATTCACCTTATTGCTTTTAAGAAGCTGTTTCGTGTCTTATCAGGTGGGTTGGTTTGTGGTCACACGGCTCAATTTCAGAAGATAGTTAGTCCAGCTTCCGCTATTCAAAAACACCTACCATGCTAATTAAGGCGTCTTTCGTCTTATTCTACGGTTGATCTCCAGGCATGTTGTTGATAAGATTCGGGAGCTCTTCGGCGATCTCAGTAGGAATGGACTGAGCTATATAGGGGTATATCGTGGTTTGTGGCTTAGTGCGCCTTGTTCGAAAGAGAGCTTCAACTTGTCCAAACCAGAAACGAGGGCAACTGACTCCAAATTCAGGCAGCTAGATGTGCGCGGATGCGGCCAACTGTTCAGTTGAATCGTCGCAGTCAGACACGACAACAGAGGATGCTCTTTAGCAGGCGAAATTACTGGGACAAAGAACACGTTAATGCTTGTGGTGAGTGAACAGAACACCGGGAAAAGGGAAGTAAACACAACGTGCGGATATGAGTTCGTTGACTAATGACAACGGAAAAAGGTGAGAATTTGACCACCTTGGGCTCACCAACTTGCCGTGGTCGAGAACGTGTTTCTTAATAGCTCAAGCAAACGCAAGCGTACTTCACGAGACTATCGGGGAGAAGAAAACGAACGAATGCAACAGGATTCTAGCAGGCTACGATAATCAGAGAGTTTGACTCACAGAAGGGTAGTCAAAATGACCACAAAAATATTCCAAACTACCAGTATCCTGGAAACAAGGATGTTTTGGAGTTGTCGTAGGTGACTGAAGCGCGATCGGAGCTGCGACGATGTTTGTAGTACAGCGGAGCAAAAACGAGTGGGTGAGAGATCCGTGTAATATCGGCAAGCGACTGCGCCACATGTAGAAAAGCAGACTGCCATGCGTACATAGATCTATTAATTGCTTTGCAAGGTCAATATAGTCAATTCTAACAACATGCAAAGATAACGTAAAAAGTTGTGCAAAAGTAAAGCATCCACAATGAACAAAAACCAGAAAAACTCCACAATATTAAAATACCATATTATGGTTGGCATTGTGGTGTCTGCAGTTCATGGTTATATTTCACGATTCAATTTTGTACATGTTTGTGCACACTGTTTCTTTAACCTAATTTGTATGCTTGTTCAAAAGCATCACCTTCATTGTGTGAATCCGATTGCTATCAAGAATAAACGAGAGTTTCCCCGCAACTTATCTGTTCTATCTTCATTTTCATGCATCTGTGGGCTGGCAAAGTAATCGCATTGTGGAAGATTTTAGCTACGTGTGTCTCTTGATCTAATGACACTGAACGTATTTCCTATGACGTCACGTGTGGAATTATCCATCGGTTGTTGTCGTCCGAACCTACTATTTGTAACGACTATAAAAACAGTGTTTCTGACTGAACGAAGAGTTAGAGCAACAGTACTACGAGGCAAACACAAGGACTCACAACAGCTGTCCGCAATAGATTCCACTACACTAAGTCTGTTACGTATTGCCAGAAGACTCTTCCCTTGGTAACAACGAATTAAGTTCCTGCAGCGTGCTAAAAAAACATTGCCACCGTTAGCCCACGATGACCACGACCGCGTGAAAGCAGAAGACACGGTGCGCGATTCAAACAATAGAAAATAGTTAATATGTACAATGAACAAAACAGGTATGAAGAATAGTACGTAACAAGAGAGCAAATAGGGTAATGCGCTCTACTTACCCTCCTGGAGCGTCAGAGAAAAGGAAACGCTCGATGGTAATTTTTATAGAATGTCGGCCATCTAACAGTTCGACCAGAACGAGTGTCGTTCGCATGTCTTGGGTTGGGAAGCGGGAAAATAAGGTATGATCTCTAGTGTCGAAAGTGAGTTGGATAGACCGAGAAATGTTTTGTGAGTCGGTCGACGGATCTAGAGTACGGCGTCTGAAATCACCTGTATGCAAAATGTCTGACGGACGAGACGGGGATGCTGAATCGCAGTCGACGTCAACAGCCTTCAGTCTGTCGATGCCCACCGTTTTTGTCGATGAAAACTACTTGTTTTTACGACCAAGCACTCTGAAAGGACCATCATACGGCGGCTATAGAGGTGTTTCAGGTGGGCCGACGCGAAATAAAACGAAAGGGCAAGTGCGCAGACCACGGTGAATTTGTTATTGACGCAGCGTTCTCCGTGGAGGTGGAGGTTTGATTTGCCGCATGTGTTTCTCCAGACGCGTGACGTAACTCGCGTCAAGACTCAGATGTACCAGGGAAATAGAGAGAAACCCTACAGGAATACGCAATGTACAACCGTTCACGAGTTCTTCTGGGGTTCCCCCAATATCCTCGTTAACAGTGGTTTGCAAGCCAAGGGGGATAAGAGGTAAGCGATCAGACCATCTGCCACCAGCCGATATCGCCATTAGAGATTATTTTAGTTGACGGTGAAATCTTTCGACCATGCCGTTTGACGAGGGATGATACGCAGTGGTCGTCATATGTTTGCATCCAAGAACACGATTCAAATCACGAGAAAAAGCTGAAGTAAACAGAGATCCATGGTCAGTAGCGACAGTAACCGGAACGCCAAAATTCGAAATCCACGAATCGACGAAACTGCGTGCCATAGTTCCGGTTAACGTGTTGTCCGAAGCAACGGCAATGGGTCATCTCGTTAACCGATTCACACAGGTTAGAAGATGCGTATAACAGTTGGAAGGAAAAAGAAAGCCAACGATATCAAGGTGGACGTGTTTAAAGCGTCCATCGGGTAAGGCAATGGTTCCCGGAGTAGTGATGGTGTGACGATAA
The DNA here is from genome assembly GCA_008508345.1 of Paragonimus westermani. Classification (NCBI taxonomy): domain Eukaryota; kingdom Metazoa; phylum Platyhelminthes; class Trematoda; order Plagiorchiida; family Troglotrematidae; genus Paragonimus; species Paragonimus westermani. Next base: position 35,171 of record QNGE01001701.1, read on the forward strand.
ACTTTTCTGCGTTGACATTCCAGGCACCGTTTGGCTCAGTTACGAACATCCTTACGAATGTCGTGCCAAATGTAACGCTCGGCGACTAGCTTGGTTGAGGTGCGTATGCTTGAATGTGACAAAGAATGGAAGAGGCTAAAAACATCAAACCGGTGTGTGAAAAGAACAAACGGCCACGATATACCGGTAGACGTATCACACGTCAGTGAATATTCTGACTGGGCTAACGGAATATCACGTAGTTTTAAAGAGGGGTTGGCACAAGGTTGGCGAAGTTCCGTGTCATTAACCTGGGACTTCGCGAGGGAGAGAAAGCCAATGACGCTTGCGGATATTTGACTAACATCCGGAGGATATAAGGCGTCGGCGACAATATTACCAGAACCGTCTGTAAAACGGATGTCAGTGGTGAACTAAAAGATGAAGTCCAAGTGTCTTGTTTCTCTCAACTAGTATCGATCTGGATGGGAACGTAAGCCAAACACAAGGGGCTTGTGATCAGTGAAGACAGTGAAGTTGCGACGCTCCGGAAGATGTCAAAAGTGTTCAATGGCAAGGCAAATAGCCGGTAACTCACAATCGAAGGTACTGTAGCGCGTTTGCGCTGGTTGAAGTCTTCGGGAAAAAAAGGACAAAGGCTGGATTTATCCCTGCACGTCTTGTCGTTAAACAGTATCAACAGCTGACTGAGATGCGTTAGTCTTCAGAATCAGCGGCGAGCGTTCATCTCCTCTCAAATGCCTTAATATGGCTGATTGGGACATGGCTTCTTCGGCTGCAAGAAACGCAGTATTAGCTTCAGGAGGCAGAACGAATTGCTCAGGAGTGGCCTTCAAAATGTCCGTGAAGGGTTTTAAAGGATCCGAGCAACGTGGAATAAGACGACAGTAATAGGTGACAATGCCTAAGAAGCGTCGGAGACTTTTAAGGGAATGTGGCTGTGGGTAGTACTTAACTGCACTAATTTTCTCTGACAAGGGCTGGATTCCGTTACTGTCGATTCGATGTCCGAGAAAATCTATGGAGGTATTTCCAAAGATACACTTCATGAGGATTAGCGTAACACCGAATCGGGTGAGACGTTCGAACAGCTTTCGAAGATGTGACTCGTGCTGTTGAGTGACCTCACTGGCGACTAAGGTGTCGTCAATATAAACGTACACAAAGTCCAAACCACGAAGCACTCAGTCCATGAACCTTTGGACAGTCTGCAACATTCCGTAAGCCAAGTGGCATGCGAACGAATTCATACAGTCCACAAAGAGTGATAATGGCGGTCTTCGGGACGTCTTCCTGGGTCGCGGAAATTTGGTGGTAAACTTGAACGAAATCTATCTTCGAGAAAATGGTCTTACTGTCTAACTCGACTGAAAAATCGTGAACGTGAGGGATAGGGTATCGGTCTGGAACGGTGATGTTTTTCAGAGCAGGGTAATCGCCACACGAACGCCGGTCACCTGGCAATTTTTTGGGGACCATATGAAGGGGTGAGACCCATGGGCCATTGGAAAGCTGGATACCACCACGTCGCAAGAGGTGTTCAAACTTTGCTTTGGCCACTTTGAGTTTGTGTGGTGGCAAACGTCTGGGACGCGCGTATGTAGGTGGGACTTTGGTGACGATGTGATGAAAAACGTCGTGTTTAGGCGGCGATGTTATATTAGACGGATTGGTTAGTTGTGGAACTTGTCGGAGAATGGCTGGTAAGGCCGACCGCAGTCCAATCCAACTGATTGATGTGGTCTTGCTGTGTACGTAAAAGGTTGTTTTGATGTCGAGCAAGTTACAGTTGCCGACGTCCACTATAAGTCCGAAGAATGATGGAAAACGGATCCCAACAATCAGGTGTTGTACATCTTCCACCGTAAATCTCCAAGGAAACTGACGACGGAGGCCGAGATCCGAAGTGAGTAGTTTCGCACCATCTATCGGAATTGTTGAACGATTGGCTGCTTGCAGTGTGTACGATACCGGTTGTGGGTTGTGCTCGTAACCTCTCGGTGGAATAACACTAACCACTGCGCCCGTATCAATGAAAACATTCAGGGCAGAGGAAAGATCGAACACATAAAATAGGCGAAAGTTTGAATAGCCATGAACAGCCGTCGCCATTACTGTCTGGCCTTCGCGTTTTCCAAATGAAAGTTATCCTTAGCAAAACCGCATGGTCTGGTACAACCGACAGCTTTAGCGCCAAATTGACGGTAATGGTAACACACGTTTCCACCAACTCATCGTCTGTGTGAACAACTCAGGGGCCGGGGGAGATAGGGAGGGCCTCTTGACTGGACTGCCAGTTGCTTAGTGATTGCAGAGGGTTGAATGGTAATTTCGGAAAACCGATGCATCACCAAATCCAGTTTCGCCTGCCAACTATGACCCTAAGATACCTCTGGCAAATGCACATGAGATACTGTGCCACTTTGATAACTCTCGTATACTTGGTCAGCCAGCTCTCCAAGTTTATGAAGTAGTGTATCCTTATCGAGTATAGACAATACTTTTCGAATATCGTCTGGCAAATGTTTGTGCATAAACTCACGTAGAGTTGGTTAGTTTACCGTATGTTTGTTCTGGAGTTGTGTCATGTGATGCAGAAGTTGTGAAGGAGTTCTGTCACCCACTCTACTCCTGCCGGAGTTTTCGCAGGTTCTGCTCGTCGGCTGCTGCAGTTCGTCCGATGATTGCGACCTTTAAAAAACCGCACGGGTTAACATTGGGCCGGGTGTAGATAAGGTCGGCGAACTCGGAAGCGACCGGCTCGGAGAGGTTGACAACTATGAAATTATACATGGACTTTTGCGAGCGTATTCGTCTAGAATCAAAGATAGCCTCGACTCGGGCAAACCAAACCCTATGATCACGACTACCGAAATAAATACGTTTAACATAATCTGTACTCTACCAGGAGGTGGGGTCTGGTTCAGAATCCGTCATGTTGAAGGAGGAAAAACACTCGGAAAGAGAATCGATCAAATGAAGAAAAATTTTTCCGGAAATGTGTAGGAAACGTAGACAAATAAATGAATAAATAAATGAACACGGGCTCACCAAATATGTAGTGGAACGAGGAGTTAGGGCAACAGTACTACGTGGCAAACACAAGGACTCACAACAGCTGTCCGCAATAGATTCCACTACACTAAGTCTGTTACGTATTGCCAGAAGACTCTTCCCTTGGTAACAACGAATTAAGTTCCTGCAGCGTGCTAAAAAAACATTGCCACCGTTAGCCCACGATGACCACGACCGCGTGAAAGCAGAAGACACGGTGCGCGATTCAAACAATAGAAAATAGTTAATATGTACAATGAACAAAACAGGTATGAAGAATAGTACGTAACAAGAGATCAAATAGGGTAATACACTCCACACACCCATCCGTACATTTTTGAGAATTTTGGTCTTTTACCTAATTTTGTTCCAGTCACTGTGTCTATTTTGTAATATCCTTCCCGGGGTTAGAAACACAACTCTCTCCGTGACCCGCTAGCTTGACGTGTTTCTCTGCGTACTCTTTTTTCCCACGGTCGTTACTAATATACGGGGGTCAACGCGCTGATTCTCCGTTTTTTTTTGTCGATCGGTTGTCGATAGTGAATACTGATTGGGTATAATTCTGTTAGATCACTTCCAACACTCTCGGGTGGTAACCTATCTAATTCAACGAATTTTGACTTATCAGTGAACCACTCTGTTTTTTGATAAGCCATCTTTTATTTTTACTCATAAATTTTGTACACATCCGTTACCTTTACAGCTTCTTTTGGTGTTATCATATATCGGTCAACCTTGTCATCCGATTGATAGGCCTTGGTGTTGATATGTTCGCCGAGCTTGGCATTTAGATTGCAAACGTTTCTTCACCAAGCGAGCTGACATCATCAGTGCGTGTGTGTTTCGGCGTATAATTTCAGTGCGGCTTCCATCATGACTGATTTCCGTTTTAGAATCATAAATTCATGAAAGCCTAAAGTTCAAGCCATTAGCTCCATATTTAGTGGGGAGGAACATCCCGTAAGCTCACACATACATTAAGGTACTACATCTTATCTAGACCTTGTGACTAAGGCATAAGATGAATTCCACTGTGACCTAATGAGAGGACGTTTGAATCCCACGCATGTCACTAGTGAAGTGATACTGCAATTTCACCATCTTTTTTAACTCAGTTGCCCTGCACTCTCTTAACATTCCGTCGACGCCCACGCGTGTGTGCGTTCCTACTGGACGACGTATAGTTTGACCGAGGGTTTTATTATAAACTTCGGCATGCGTTCACTGACTTCAAACACATGCTTCTGTGGATAATCCTGTTTGGCGTGTCAGTGCGTGAATATTAGAGTGTCACAGAGTTAGTTTTCATCATTCGGTCATCCATTTATTATAATTGTGCCAAACAGTGTACATGGTCTAGTCACTCTCTCCTTTGTGCAAATGACTTGAAAACCTGGCACTCCCACGTTCCCATCACTTTTTTTTATTTTCCTCTAAAGTGTTGGAGAAAAACTTTTAACCCTCGCGAGCCCAGATAGGCTGGTGGTCACACTGAAAAGTTTCCTAATAAGAGAAGTCAAAAGCTCGTTGAAAAAACTGCACTGCCCGTAGACTGACACCATGTGGCGATAGCCAACACCCTCCCAGCCTTAAGGTGCATTTTAGTGCACGACGCGCTGAGTCATTCTTGTCAGATACAAGTTTATCGGACGCTAATGTAAAAGTGGCTTTGAGAGTAGAGTCCGAATATTTATTCGACGAAATATACGAAAGATCCCTTATAGTGCTGTTAAGGGCACCGGCAGGAAGGTTGGTTAGGGAGATTAGAGGCTGGTCGTCGACCTGCAGGCAAACCGAAAGTGTGTGGTTCGGGTTGGTTTCACAGTCATATGGCATGTAGACGAACAAACGGACAGCATACATCACGCGAACTTTCTTAGTAGCCTAGGCACAATATGCAACTATGCGTTCTGGAACTAGCTTATTTACCATACCAGTGAAATCTCTGAGTCGCAACAGCACGACCATGTCCTTCACATATACGCAATTACTCACACCTACTTGGTGTGTCCCCGCAAACTGTGAAACGGTTCCCTCTTCACTCCATTTCGTTAACCCTGAGCGCCCTGTGTGTTATTCATGTAGGTCCTCACTTCACTTGTCTTCACTGAAAAGTACTCGCAACAAATGAGCAATGTGCGTCGGAATGACCTCTTCTCCCAAACTGAAGCAATAGCATGAATATTGTAGACTTGTCGATAATGTTCCGGGTGCACGGTGATAGTGTCATGTCTCCACAACAAATCCGATGTTTGACTGCTTTTGCGGCGGAGACTGAACGTTCCAGTGATTGATCCGGCTCCTTAGGCTGCATTCGATCAACTGAATCTGTAGGTGGTTATCACGAAGACGCGTTTACGCATGCGTTCCTCGGGTACAAGTTCTGCGTTCACCTTCCGGGGTTTGAGAGAAAGAGAGAAAGTGGACAAACGAGGTGCTCTTCAAACTTCAATGTCATCCTCGCCATAGACAGAAGATTTCGCGCCACCAAATCAGAAAGCTGAACAATCATCTGCGTGACGTCATCGCTATTAAACACGAAGCATCGGGGCGTCTTCTTAACGATAATGAAATCAACGAAGTTTGACCGCGGCTGTTCAACGACACTTTCTCTTTCAACATCACAAAATATACACGGCAACACCTCGACAAGAAGACAAAGAATATGGATGTGTACAACCCCCACATCCGGTTGTTCGCAAGAAGAAGCAGGATTGGCTCCCCAGGACGCCCGCATGCTCAACCTATTCACTTCACTAGTCGATTACTAATGTTTACACCATTTGTACCTATCAACCGCTTAGATGCTATTCTAACTGTTTTCAGCTCTCCCTTGAAACCGATGTATTTTTGCCTTTTCTCAGCGTTTCCAAACTGTCCTTCATAGCTTTTTCGTGATCTTTACTAATTTGGCTTCCATTCTATCATGTGTAACTCGCAAGACGTTGGTTGATCTGTTCTTCTTGGTTCACATACACAGTCCTGCCTGGTTGTGATTTTCGGAGCTCTCAGTATTCTCGATTGGTGTACATGGTACATTGGGGGACAGGAATTGTGCTATGTTGTTTACACGGTTCGCACGAATCGTTGCATACAGTTCTTTCATCGCGCGTGTTCCCGGCACATCCAGCACACCTAAATGGCGTACATGGTTTATTTGGGCACACATATAGCGCCCTACGTTGTTCAACATAGACCACTTGAGAACACGTACAATAAACTTGAAGCGTAGCACGACCGTCTCGTGAAGGTGCAATGACTGTCTTATAAGTGTCATTTGACCGTGGTGTCAGTGTCCCACTAGAGTCTTGACCGGATACCTGAAAGAAGCTCAAAAAATGACCAAATAGAAAAAATTCCCGAATAAGTTTTTTCGTGACAAATGCTTGGTGGTTTACTACTGATGTTCTGTAATTATCAAACACATCTTATCTCTCAGCTACATCCCCATCAACTTACGATACCTTCATGTGGCGTTATCAGTGTATCCGTACTAGTTAAAAATAAACTTCAAGTGATAAACGTGTGGTGGAAAGTCATAAAATGTGCACAATTAAAATAATACACTCGTCCAGCGCATTCTCCCTTTTTCTCTCTTCTTTGTTCACTTTGTTTCTTGCGTTCTGTATTCATCGTTGAACCTTTTTGTAAAAAGTTGCTTGCGGTACCCCGACGCACTTGTGTTTTATAAGTTTCACTAATTAACTGGAAAACAATTAGGAAAATATCATTTCAATAATGAAACTGATAAGTGTCTCATGTAGGACATTCGGAAGACAGTCAAAAGACGGTCGACCACCTTAATGTACCACCAGGGTGGGTAAACGCAGTGGGCACCCAATGAGTCCCATTATGAATCGTGATTTACTTCTACGGGAACATATATTCCCTCCCAGACTACTCAACAGAGGAACGTGACAAACTAACATTGAATTTCTTAGGGCGCGCTGGCCATTTTAGAGTGTCATTAATGGATCTTCAGCTATCCATTACTGCTACTCAGCCGGAAACAAAACTTGGGCTTCATCCGATTACAGTCGACTCAGTGATCAATCAACCCGGAGACTCCGACTATCTAACCCGGTTTCCACAAACCGCCTCGTTATTACCGGTCTAAGCCACGTACACCCTGGTGCTTACAATTCGACTATTGGGTTAAGTGAAATAAAACAGCCGTCACTCAGTTTTTCCTAATTGCGATTGGTGAGGCTTGGCTCGCAGCGTCCTACTTAGACTCCGAGCTGGAGACCAAGAACATTCTAGCTGTTGGAGACGTTGAGTAACACACTATCCAGTTTAGTTCTGACTATCAGAACAGGTGTGTAGGACCAAGCAAACCGATAAAACCGGTTGAGAATAATACGATGAGCAAGCAAGAGGTCCATTGCTGGTACCCGTCAAGGTGAGGCTGGATCTTGACATGGCGTGACGGCGGGCCAACAGGTGGAGGTCTGATAAGCCACAGTCTCCTGGTTCTCCAGGTTGCGGGTGGAAGATGGTTGGCATCTCTTGTCGAAAAAAGTACCAGTTCTGGTACGCCGCCACCCACCCGCTGCCTTGTGGCACAGGCTATTAAGCCAAAAGGCTTTGGTTGAGAAACCTTATCGTTCTCCTCTCTAGGTCCAAGCGTTCTGGCAGTATCTTAGCTCACACACAACCATGAATCCTCAAAACATCAACAATTCCACACTGCATCGGCCGTCTGGCAGTATAAACCGGGTCGTCCTATCTGATGCATACAGCACGGTGAATAGGCGAAAACATGTCACTGCTGACCCCTCCTCCACTGTTCAATCAAATTTAGCCCTCGGGACCCTCCCGACCCACAACTCTGATAATTTCTCTGCAGGTCCCACGATAGATATAGTTGATCATGATAACACTGTCGATAAATCCCAGCTCTCACCACTCAGTCCCAGACCTCCCTTGCCCTGTGCTTCGACCTAGAACGCAAATTAATACAGATGCCTTCAACGTTCGTACTTTAAAACAGATAGGTCAACGGGCCGCTCTCGCACGAACGTTAGACTCGCTACATATTGATGTTTGCTGTATTTCGGAGACTAGAATCCACGACAGTAGTCAACGTATGGAATTAACAGCACCTGCACTTCCTACCCGATACTGGTTATACACTTCAGGTGACTCTCCGGCCGCCGTCACCGGTCAAGCTGGAGTAGGTATAGTCCTCAGCACAACGGCCGCAGCCGCATTGATAGATTGGATTCCCGTTAATGGTAGACTTTGTGCCGTCTGCTTGGCAGGTTCTGTTAAGGTCAGTTCTGGAAGCAAAAGCGTCAGAAATCTTTTCGTTGTGTCTGCTTATGCTCCAACTGACTGTAGTGACGTCGGCGTCAAGGACGTCTTTTATTCGGATCTGGCCGCTCTCCTCCGGTCGACACGTGCTTCTGATACGGTCGTTTTTGCTGGAGATATGAACGCCCAGGTCGGCCGCCTTGGTGAGGCCGAATCTCGTCTAGATGGCAGGTATGGGACAGCATCACGTCGCCCGGAAAATGACGGGCGACTATTGCAGCTTAGCGCTGGTCAAAGGCTGTTTTTAGCCAGCAATAGTTTCAGGCACCGTGCGCGTCATTGCTATACTTGGCGCCCTCCCTTTTTGAATTAGACCTGCTCTCAGTTATTCCACATAGCTGTTATTTATAGGTGGCGGGGTTCCATTCAGGACAGACCTTCTTATTGGGACACGTACCTAGATTCGGATCATGCGCTGGTACGTTGTCGTTTCGTACTCACTTTTGCTGAGCAACGACCCCACCGACAACATAGACGCTATTTCGCGTTCTGCTAAATACTTCGGAATGAGCTTTGCAGCTCAAAAATTTAGAGTGCTTCTGCAGGATTGTTGTGATCACGTAGATTTAATGTTAGATAATGTAGTCATAAAGGTTGTTGACCGGTTTGTACACCTGGGAAGCTGCATCGGAAGCGGCGGCGGAGGTGTAGGGAATGAAATAGAAGCGCGCATCTCTAAGGCTAGGATGGTGTTTGCTAATCTGGAGCATCTCTGGCGACAGAGAAGTATCTCTCTGAAGCTTGAAGGTCGTGTATATAAGACAGCGGTGAGGGTCGTATTACTTTATGGCAGCGAAACCTGGCCGCTCAGGGTAGAAGACGTGAACCGTCTTCAAGTATGTGACCACCGATTGCTGTGTTCAATCGCCCGTGTCAGGTAGCATCAACGTGTAAGTAACGAAGAGGTTGGAAAGCGGGTGTTTGGTAGTGATTTCCAAACGGGTTCTTTTGTCCAGTCTCTACGTTTGCACAGGCTCAGATGGTTAGGTCATGTAATAAGGATGCGAGCTAGTTGTCTCCCACACCGATCACTGTTCGCTGACACTGCAGCCGACTGGTGTATGATGCGAGGTGGTCAGATTGTGACCTGGCGTACGGAAATGAAGTCGTTGACCAAGGGGTTGGCCACTGTAGATCGAGTTCGTCTTCCGGGCTGTGGCCCTCGCGACTCACAGAGTCGGTGGCTGAAGACTGTAGGTGAGATAGTGGCTAGTCGGGTTCGGTGTCGTGAACGCTGTCGTTTGTCCGAGTTGTCTGTGAAGTGAGTGCATTTAGTGACGCGGGGCAGCGAAATTCGTAAGGAAGCTGTCTTACTGATGACGCCTTACTCTCACTTGCAGCTCGGTTGTTTGTTAGCAAGATGTAGGCACATTTATGTTGAACGTTTGAATATGGAGGTAGTTACTTTTGGTAGTTGGGTCTCTTTCCATCCTCTTTCTTTTCCTTCTCTCTTCCTACGTAGGGTTTGGTTTTTCTTCATGGTTGTGTGGCAGTTAAGCATTAATGTGAACTACTGATGTATTGCTGTCTGTGATGATGATGATGATTGCTGATTCGCGAAGTAGGTGCACACGCAATGAAGCAATGATGCAAAACGATAGCAAAAGCAGAACGGTGGGCGAGTGTGCCAGAGTGCAGAAGGTACCTGCCGATAATCTTAGTCGTCCGTGTGAATTTCCATGCAATTGCGTAGGTTTGCTACGGAAATTGTACAAATGACAACCGGTATTTTAACATAGTCAGTGGTGCGTTTATAGGATCGCTACAGGTGCGACAATGAAGACCGAGATACAGCACGTTGACCAACTAGTAGTAGTAGTATTGCTGCCGGAAAAAAGTTTGTAGAGAAGTCACGTTTAGCCATCGAGAAGCGAAACATATCGCGTGTTTTGCTGGTGAACGGGCATTATGGATTAATAGCCTGACTGAAACAAAACCGTCTGAAGGGTTGGAATCATCAAAACGTGTAGTGGAATGCGACTACCAAAAATTTTTCTCGTTATAGTCGCTACATTACGTCAATATTTCGTGCTAATGAAGCCTCTAGCAAAGGTGGCGTTAGAGTCTCATAAGCTCACGACTCACTAAATTTTACTCATCTTACCGATCACGCAATACTCGCAGTATCGAAGTTCATGTGGTGACCCACAAGAACAACTGACTCTACCAGTTGATTTACTGATGCACTCTAACGCTCATCGCCTACGGACCTTCTCCGAGACGACCTCTTTGGGTCGAAAAGATTTATTTAATCAGGTTATTCCCAAATCCTTGTGACTGAAGGCTCAAGCTTGCTTGAAACCAAAGTCATTTTCGGCGCAGACTTGGGCTCCAGTCAGTCATTGATTGGGAAATTCTCGGAATTGGTGGTTTTCCTGAGCCTAACTGAAAGTACTGGTAGTTACACACGATGACACACCGGTCAATGTTCATCTCAGCTAGATCACGCTCATTAACAAATATCATTCCATCTGGAATAAACTCTCCATGCCATTATCGCGTTTTCTTTCGTCTGCAGCACTGAACCCCCTCGACCAGTATGCATTCATTACAGAAACCGTTTCATATCGTGCCTCTAATCTATGACTTGAAAAAGCATTGACCCATCCTGTTTAGTTGAGTATCTACGCATGAACTCCTCCGATGCCCTTAATCCAGTTGTTGAAATTAGCACTGCCATATCTATAGCCAAGCCTCAAAGAGCCCCTTATCACCTTTGCTGCTGCACAACCAAAGTGAGCTATAGCAAAAGAAAGACTTAAATGACCCTAATATATCTGGAACTGAATCCGGTCTGAGGTCCTACACTGGTAGTCGAAATCGACTCACGGCTGACGGCCGTGAGAGCCTCTTTTACAGTCAACAACAGCTCAACAATCGGCCTATCTCCGACTCTAAAGTCCTATCCGGTCAAATGTATCCTACTTGCAAAGCAAAAGCGGATGTTCCCAGATGATCGACCAATCAGGGCTCTGGTGTATTGACGATAAATCTACTAATGTGCTTATTGACTATCACGATAGCATTTCCACAGGATCTTTGTTGGTGCCGACTACCGTCTCAAGTGTTGTTCTTTGTGATGGTATGTGCACAGCAGATTCTTCTCCGATTGTTGAAGTAGCTGCTTGCGTGAGTGTTTGATGATTGTTATGTGTCGATAGAATGTTGGTGGCCACGTTCCCTGCTCTATTTATTCCCTTCTCATTGATTCGTCTCCTTGAGTTGGAATTACTTATACCGATTACGAGCTTTTCTTACAGCCTGACACTACCGTTCAAGTTACGCGCATAACAAATCATTTCTCCTATGAATGCGGATCTTGATGTATTATTAATTCTTGATACTGTTACTTGTAAAACTTGTTTCCGCGTAGTTTTTCTCCTTTACTTTCCCTTGCCGGACCTTTGTTTGTATGTACCCTGTTTTCACTTTCGCTTGACCGCTTCGCCATTAGGTGACTGTTGCATTCGGTCATTTTTACGTGAACCGTTAATCTTGGAACTTGTATACTTGATGGATTCAATATCGAGGTTTGTTGTTGTCTTCCACTATTTGGCTCATCATATTGTTTTTGAACGTTAGCACCTTATTAATAAGAAACTCGCCAACACGACAGTCTTCATTTTGGATCCGAATTGGTTGCTTGACGGGCTCATAATTTATAAACGCTCGTTACTTACAGACGCGACTATCGTGGATCCAGCGTATCGATAGACGTCGCGAGAAGACTAAGCGTTGCTCGAACAACTACTGGTCATTCGGGATTAACACCGATGGTTATTCTAGCCAACCTATGTATCCTTAGAGATAGCTTTTTCCGACGGCTGTGGGATTTCGCCTCTTGTTTTGTTCCAAGGTCCCTAGCAGCTTGATAACCATCCAGGCAGATTGTGCATTAGACCACTCGAACAAGATTCCGACCCCATTAGTTGGAAAGTGACCAGCGTAACTTTTACATTTACGAGTGGTTGACACAATTGCCCCTCAAATTACAGAGAACGCTTTTACCACTAGCTGGCCAAACGTACTGAAAACGCTTGTACATTGTGAACTTTTAAGTTACCAGACCGCCCAAAATGATTCCCCAATGTCCAACACGGCATTCGTGTGAGACAATCATGTGCGACAGAACAACTGCGAATCACTAATTAGTGGATGCGGTCAGCCGATCAAAGAAGATGGGTGGACATTGTGTGCCTGGATTTTATTAAAGAGTTTCATCGAGCAAGTAACGCCGCCTTGTTTGATAAATTACATGAACTCTGCGTCTGTGGTGTGGTGACCTTGAGATACCCCCGGTCTGCCTGCTGTACGATGTGTAAAATCCCTCTTAAAATCTTAGCTCACATTGTGCATAGGACCTTGAGGATCTTTGCCTGCCGTCTGCCTGATGCAGGAGATCGCGTTTGTTCGTTCGCATGCTTGTCGGCGTAAGCGCGCCACACATCATTTCCGGCTTGTTCGTGCGCTCGATGGTCGGATCCTTAGCTTCCCTAGCTATTTCGCGTGTCGGTGTCGTGTAGCGCTGATCGAGACCATTTGCAATTATCGCATAACATATTTTCGGTCTCCGCAATTATCTGTATTTTTATCTCGCGTCTGGTATATCTGAGTACACTTGATGGAACGTTAATTAAGTGCATGTATCCACTAAAGGGGTAATCCGCCCCACCAGTTACTATTACCGCGCTCGTGTCAACTCCTATTACCCTGGCTTCCAAGGGAGCAGTAGGACTCGGTATCTGGATCTCTTCTCCTTGCAATCCATGCAAAAGATGTAGCCTTTCCTCCTTCTTCCCTCATGTTACTATTTGTGTCAAACCTCGACGTACCATCAAAACTCTTCTGCAAAATGGTTTGAATATTATTCGCCTGATCCCAGACCAACGTTCTAGACTTCAACATCTAGAATTGTAGGTTAATGTACATTCGGCACAACCCGGGACCACTTACAAGTTCACTAGTACTTCCTTTTAATCTCCATCCGGTGAGAGACTTCGGGAACTTCGGTTCTACTACTCTACCCAGTACATCGAACACGAGAGTTAGTACCAAGGAAGCCATCAAGACTTGCATTTCTCAAGGGGCTCTTTGGCGAGCTTCAGTCCACCAACTTCAAGCTTCTCTACAGTAGCTCTGTTTAACTTTTTTTGCGTATGGCATTGCAATCTGACTTCCCTGTCTCCAGAATGATAAGGTCTTACTCGAGCCTGTTTAACATAGGACCACGAAGGTTGTTCTAAGAGTGCGCATGAAGCCCTGTGAAGAAAGACAGTGACATAATACATAGTCACTCGACTTTCAAAGACAGCGGGGGCAATTTGTAGCTCACTTTTTAGTATTTATGCACCCACTTGCCCATCTAGCTTCCTGCTTATCACCTTCTGCAACTGCTGCTTTCAGAGGTCATGCTTTCAACTGGGGTTTTGAGAGAGTCGCTTAGAATTTCGGTATCGCTTTTCCTGGCTAGGCGTTTGTAAAGTTTGATACCCTTCCTGACAACGATGTCTCCGCTGAACCTCTGTCTTTGAACTTCATTTAGATGGATTTTTCTTTTGCATTTCAAACCTCTCATCTGGTTTTGATTTCAGTTTGATCGTTCTCAGCTCCGTAATTCAACGTCCCGGGGTGAGGAATACTCAAAAGCTCTGCTTCATGCTTCCGTCACCAACCCACCAAACCAATGAACGGGGATGTTGGCTATAATCGAATGATTGGATATATGGGCACAGTGAAACACATGGGTGTGATACTCAGAATTAGGGACTTTGAATCGCACTTGAATTGAAACCTCCCACGCAAGTAACAAGTGGAACGGGTACTAGTAGCAGTAAGCACTTGTTATTCATGAACTGAGACGCCAAATTTATGAATGCACAACAGTATTAAAGAGATCACAGCTTGTCATTGGCTGATCTCATTAGCACATGCAATATCAAACTGTGTGTTAATTGGTGGAATACGGGACGGATGAATTGGCGAATAACGGAAGGCACAACACTGAGACCGTTCGTCCAATCCTGATGTTGTATCTTTAACGCGATATTTGGATTGGCCGTTTGCCAAATCTTCTGTTTTGTTGGGGTTCGGATAATCGATGAATCGACATTTCCACCACAATGGAGTGTGTGTGGGTTAGTTATACATATATAAATATAGGGTGAGTATGTATAACATATAACAGTCCGATACGTTTTCACTTTACTTGACGCATGTATGCATTATACCCCGTTATACACGGGTTGGATTCATTCTTGGTTTTGAATCTCTTTGAAATTGCAGAATGATTATTTAGTACTCTTGCTTAAAATTGGTGTTACAGGGAACACCTTAGAGATTGTTGCAAATAGGGTGATGATTGAAGTGGTATTTTACGGTAAAACGTCTCAGGTAGTACACGCGGTCCTTGGATGAATGGTGTTTAGTTAGGGAGTGCACTAGACATTAACCGCCTAGCAAACTCTGTTTTGGACTACACGATCTAATTCTACGTTACCAATGGGCTGGTAACGGAAGTAGAAAGTAGCAGCTTTTAAGGCTTCCGTATCTCGAAACAGAAACAATTATGTACAGTAACTCAGCCAAGTCAGAAAATGATTGTTAGGCTTCTAGATTTGAGCCAGAGTCGGTGTGTTTTATGGGAGACCAGCTGTGAAATCGAAATTGGAGAGATTAAATGTTCACGAAGAGCATTCCAGGATTTACAGGTAAGCGGTGAGGAAAAGCCACGCTTATACTCCAATCGGCTATGCTGTATCGCAATTTTGAGCCCCTCGTAGCCCCTCATACCGCTTTCTGCGAGCAAAATCTTCAAAATCATGGAGACAATTTTCACAACTTATCGAATAATTTTACAAGGTAATTTATGGGGTAAGTGACTCAACCCTAGCAACACACCCGTCTGGGCACCACCCAAGCCACAAATGTGGAAGTCCTATTGGTAAAAATGTAGTCTAAAAACAGTCCGGAGTAATGTTTGTTTCTTCGCGGAACCATTACGTACGTGCGTGTGTTACGACTTTAGCAGTCAGCGTGGTTCATTCAAGTAAAAACATGGCAGATAGTGAATAGTGCTAACTGAGTTTTGGGAGAGCGCCCGACGATCCTGTTATGAAGAACTTCTCGTGGATACAGAAGCGGAACTTGCCTGACTTTATCGAATGGAACAAAATGGCAAACTTGTGTAAGAATAATCGGTACCCAAAACCCTAGAAGCACATTAATGGGGGCATCTCGCGGGTCAAGGTGAATCTTTAAGACAGGCACTAGTTTAACATTAGAATCAACATCGGCTTATTCTGCTTCCCGAACCACCATTCACTCACGCACCAGTTAACCTTCCATTCACTTTATCGTGTTGATTGTTAAGTGAAAATAGGTCAGAGATGAAACCATCAGCAGGCAAGACATACCTTGTACAATAAAGCGTGGCTAAACGTACTCCATCCATACATTCCTTTATTACAAAACTTCTGATCGGAACGCAGAATTCGGTATGACTGGCGCAGACTCCACTAGCCCTCATTAGCCCAAAGACCGGTAGGACCAAATGCTGCCGGGTAGACCAATCAATATTTCGTACGTTGACTTCTGTACAACAGTCCCTATATTGAACAAACACAAGTGTTTTTTATCACTGTGCATTATCACTTTAAAAAGCCTTCCTTGGAGATGGATCGAACTGTGGTATTAGATGGAATCTAACTTAAACGGTGCGATAGGGTTCTGAAACAAACGATATATATCCAACAGTTCTTAGTGATGTTAAGTGTTTGGAGTTAGTCTGAAGGGGAACCGGCAGCAGCTACCAATAAAAATAAAACGGAAAGCGCTGTGTGGACTCATGCTTGTTTTGTACTGCTCAAAGTCGCATCAAGCAAAAGTAGAAGGAAACCTNGTGAACTACTGATGTATTGCTGTCTGTGATGATGATGATGATTGCTGATTCGCGAAGTAGGTGCACACGCAATGAAGCAATGATGCAAAACGATAGCAAAAGCAGAACGGTGGGCGAGTGTGCCAGAGTGCAGAAGGTACCTGCCGATAATCTTAGTCGTCCGTGTGAATTTCCATGCAATTGCGTAGGTTTGCTACGGAAATTGTACAAATGACAACCGGTATTTTAACATAGTCAGTGGTGCGTTTATAGGATCGCTACAGGTGCGACAATGAAGACCGAGATACAGCACGTTGACCAACTAGTAGTAGTAGTATTGCTGCCGGAAAAAAGTTTGTAGAGAAGTCACGTTTAGCCATCGAGAAGCGAAACATATCGCGTGTTTTGCTGGTGAACGGGCATTATGGATTAATAGCCTGACTGAAACAAAACCGTCTGAAGGGTTGGAATCATCAAAACGTGTAGTGGAATGCGACTACCAAAAATTTTTCTCGTTATAGTCGCTACATTACGTCAATATTTCGTGCTAATGAAGCCTCTAGCAAAGGTGGCGTTAGAGTCTCATAAGCTCACGACTCACTAAATTTTACTCATCTTACCGATCACGCAATACTCGCAGTATCGAAGTTCATGTGGTGACCCACAAGAACAACTGACTCTACCAGTTGATTTACTGATGCACTCTAACGCTCATCGCCTACGGACCTTCTCCGAGACGACCTCTTTGGGTCGAAAAGATTTATTTAATCAGGTTATTCCCAAATCCTTGTGACTGAAGGCTCAAGCTTGCTTGAAACCAAAGTCATTTTCGGCGCAGACTTGGGCTCCAGTCAGTCATTGATTGGGAAATTCTCGGAATTGGTGGTTTTCCTGAGCCTAACTGAAAGTACTGGTAGTTACACACGATGACACACCGGTCAATGTTCATCTCAGCTAGATCACGCTCATTAACAAATATCATTCCATCTGGAATAAACTCTCCATGCCATTATCGCGTTTTCTTTCGTCTGCAGCACTGAACCCCCTCGACCAGTATGCATTCATTACAGAAACCGTTTCATATCGTGCCTCTAATCTATGACTTGAAAAAGCATTGACCCATCCTGTTTAGTTGAGTATCTACGCATGAACTCCTCCGATGCCCTTAATCCAGTTGTTGAAATTAGCACTGCCATATCTATAGCCAAGCCTCAAAGAGCCCCTTATCACCTTTGCTGCTGCACAACCAAAGTGAGCTATAGCAAAAGAAAGACTTAAATGACCCTAATATATCTGGAACTGAATCCGGTCTGAGGTCCTACACTGGTAGTCGAAATCGACTCACGGCTGACGGCCGTGAGAGCCTCTTTTACAGTCAACAACAGCTCAACAATCGGCCTATCTCCGACTCTAAAGTCCTATCCGGTCAAATGTATCCTACTTGCAAAGCAAAAGCGGATGTTCCCAGATGATCGACCAATCAGGGCTCTGGTGTATTGACGATAAATCTACTAATGTGCTTATTGACTATCACGATAGCATTTCCACAGGATCTTTGTTGGTGCCGACTACCGTCTCAAGTGTTGTTCTTTGTGATGGTATGTGCACAGCAGATTCTTCTCCGATTGTTGAAGTAGCTGCTTGCGTGAGTGTTTGATGATTGTTATGTGTCGATAGAATGTTGGTGGCCACGTTCCCTGCTCTATTTATTCCCTTCTCATTGATTCGTCTCCTTGAGTTGGAATTACTTATACCGATTACGAGCTTTTCTTACAGCCTGACACTACCGTTCAAGTTACGCGCATAACAAATCATTTCTCCTATGAATGCGGATCTTGATGTATTATTAATTCTTGATACTGTTACTTGTAAAACTTGTTTCCGCGTAGTTTTTCTCCTTTACTTTCCCTTGCCGGACCTTTGTTTGTATGTACCCTGTTTTCACTTTCGCTTGACCGCTTCGCCATTAGGTGACTGTTGCATTCGGTCATTTTTACGTGAACCGTTAATCTTGGAACTTGTATACTTGATGGATTCAATATCGAGGTTTGTTGTTGTCTTCCACTATTTGGCTCATCATATTGTTTTTGAACGTTAGCACCTTATTAATAAGAAACTCGCCAACACGACAGTCTTCATTTTGGATCCGAATTGGTTGCTTGACGGGCTCATAATTTATAAACGCTCGTTACTTACAGACGCGACTATCGTGGATCCAGCGTATCGATAGACGTCGCGAGAAGACTAAGCGTTGCTCGAACAACTACTGGTCATTCGGGATTAACACCGATGGTTATTCTAGCCAACCTATGTATCCTTAGAGATAGCTTTTTCCGACGGCTGTGGGATTTCGCCTCTTGTTTTGTTCCAAGGTCCCTAGCAGCTTGATAACCATCCAGGCAGATTGTGCATTAGACCACTCGAACAAGATTCCGACCCCATTAGTTGGAAAGTGACCAGCGTAACTTTTACATTTACGAGTGGTTGACACAATTGCCCCTCAAATTACAGAGAACGCTTTTACCACTAGCTGGCCAAACGTACTGAAAACGCTTGTACATTGTGAACTTTTAAGTTACCAGACCGCCCAAAATGATTCCCCAATGTCCAACACGGCATTCGTGTGAGACAATCATGTGCGACAGAACAACTGCGAATCACTAATTAGTGGATGCGGTCAGCCGATCAAAGAAGATGGGTGGACATTGTGTGCCTGGATTTTATTAAAGAGTTTCATCGAGCAAGTAACGCCGCCTTGTTTGATAAATTACATGAACTCTGCGTCTGTGGTGTGGTGACCTTGAGATACCCCCGGTCTGCCTGCTGTACGATGTGTAAAATCCCTCTTAAAATCTTAGCTCACATTGTGCATAGGACCTTGAGGATCTTTGCCTGCCGTCTGCCTGATGCAGGAGATCGCGTTTGTTCGTTCGCATGCTTGTCGGCGTAAGCGCGCCACACATCATTTCCGGCTTGTTCGTGCGCTCGATGGTCGGATCCTTAGCTTCCCTAGCTATTTCGCGTGTCGGTGTCGTGTAGCGCTGATCGAGACCATTTGCAATTATCGCATAACATATTTTCGGTCTCCGCAATTATCTGTATTTTTATCTCGCGTCTGGTATATCTGAGTACACTTGATGGAACGTTAATTAAGTGCATGTATCCACTAAAGGGGTAATCCGCCCCACCAGTTACTATTACCGCGCTCGTGTCAACTCCTATTACCCTGGCTTCCAAGGGAGCAGTAGGACTCGGTATCTGGATCTCTTCTCCTTGCAATCCATGCAAAAGATGTAGCCTTTCCTCCTTCTTCCCTCATGTTACTATTTGTGTCAAACCTCGACGTACCATCAAAACTCTTCTGCAAAATGGTTTGAATATTATTCGCCTGATCCCAGACCAACGTTCTAGACTTCAACATCTAGAATTGTAGGTTAATGTACATTCGGCACAACCCGGGACCACTTACAAGTTCACTAGTACTTCCTTTTAATCTCCATCCGGTGAGAGACTTCGGGAACTTCGGTTCTACTACTCTACCCAGTACATCGAACACGAGAGTTAGTACCAAGGAAGCCATCAAGACTTGCATTTCTCAAGGGGCTCTTTGGCGAGCTTCAGTCCACCAACTTCAAGCTTCTCTACAGTAGCTCTGTTTAACTTTTTTTGCGTATGGCATTGCAATCTGACTTCCCTGTCTCCAGAATGATAAGGTCTTACTCGAGCCTGTTTAACATAGGACCACGAAGGTTGTTCTAAGAGTGCGCATGAAGCCCTGTGAAGAAAGACAGTGACATAATACATAGTCACTCGACTTTCAAAGACAGCGGGGGCAATTTGTAGCTCACTTTTTAGTATTTATGCACCCACTTGCCCATCTAGCTTCCTGCTTATCACCTTCTGCAACTGCTGCTTTCAGAGGTCATGCTTTCAACTGGGGTTTTGAGAGAGTCGCTTAGAATTTCGGTATCGCTTTTCCTGGCTAGGCGTTTGTAAAGTTTGATACCCTTCCTGACAACGATGTCTCCGCTGAACCTCTGTCTTTGAACTTCATTTAGATGGATTTTTCTTTTGCATTTCAAACCTCTCATCTGGTTTTGATTTCAGTTTGATCGTTCTCAGCTCCGTAATTCAACGTCCCGGGGTGAGGAATACTCAAAAGCTCTGCTTCATGCTTCCGTCACCAACCCACCAAACCAATGAACGGGGATGTTGGCTATAATCGAATGATTGGATATATGGGCACAGTGAAACACATGGGTGTGATACTCAGAATTAGGGACTTTGAATCGCACTTGAATTGAAACCTCCCACGCAAGTAACAAGTGGAACGGGTACTAGTAGCAGTAAGCACTTGTTATTCATGAACTGAGACGCCAAATTTATGAATGCACAACAGTATTAAAGAGATCACAGCTTGTCATTGGCTGATCTCATTAGCACATGCAATATCAAACTGTGTGTTAATTGGTGGAATACGGGACGGATGAATTGGCGAATAACGGAAGGCACAACACTGAGACCGTTCGTCCAATCCTGATGTTGTATCTTTAACGCGATATTTGGATTGGCCGTTTGCCAAATCTTCTGTTTTGTTGGGGTTCGGATAATCGATGAATCGACATTTCCACCACAATGGAGTGTGTGTGGGTTAGTTATACATATATAAATATAGGGTGAGTATGTATAACATATAACAGTCCGATACGTTTTCACTTTACTTGACGCATGTATGCATTATACCCCGTTATACACGGGTTGGATTCATTCTTGGTTTTGAATCTCTTTGAAATTGCAGAATGATTATTTAGTACTCTTGCTTAAAATTGGTGTTACAGGGAACACCTTAGAGATTGTTGCAAATAGGGTGATGATTGAAGTGGTATTTTACGGTAAAACGTCTCAGGTAGTACACGCGGTCCTTGGATGAATGGTGTTTAGTTAGGGAGTGCACTAGACATTAACCGCCTAGCAAACTCTGTTTTGGACTACACGATCTAATTCTACGTTACCAATGGGCTGGTAACGGAAGTAGAAAGTAGCAGCTTTTAAGGCTTCCGTATCTCGAAACAGAAACAATTATGTACAGTAACTCAGCCAAGTCAGAAAATGATTGTTAGGCTTCTAGATTTGAGCCAGAGTCGGTGTGTTTTATGGGAGACCAGCTGTGAAATCGAAATTGGGGAGATTAAATGTTCACGAAGAGCATTCCAGGATTTACAGGTAAGCGGTGAGGAAAAGCCACGCTTATACTCCAATCGGCTATGCTGTATCGCAATTTTGAGCCCCTCGTAGCCCCTCATACCGCTTTCTGCGAGCAAAATCTTCAAAATCATGGAGACAATTTTCACAACTTATCGAATAATTTTACAAGGTAATTTATGGGGTAAGTGACTCAACCCTAGCAACACACCCGTCTGGGCACCACCCAAGCCACAAATGTGGAAGTCCTATTGGTAAAAATGTAGTCTAAAAACAGTCCGGAGTAATGTTTGTTTCTTCGCGGAACCATTACGTACGTGCGTGTGTTACGACTTTAGCAGTCAGCGTGGTTCATTCAAGTAAAAACATGGCAGATAGTGAATAGTGCTAACTGAGTTTTGGGAGAGCGCCCGACGATCCTGTTATGAAGAACTTCTCGTGGATACAGAAGCGGAACTTGCCTGACTTTATCGAATGGAACAAAATGGCAAACTTGTGTAAGAATAATCGGTACCCAAAACCCTAGAAGCACATTAATGGGGGCATCTCGCGGGTCAAGGTGAATCTTTAAGACAGGCACTAGTTTAACATTAGAATCAACATCGGCTTATTCTGCTTCCCGAACCACCATTCACTCACGCACCAGTTAACCTTCCATTCACTTTATCGTGTTGATTGTTAAGTGAAAATAGGTCAGAGATGAAACCATCAGCAGGCAAGACATACCTTGTACAATAAAGCGTGGCTAAACGTACTCCATCCATACATTCCTTTATTACAAAACTTCTGATCGGAACGCAGAATTCGGTATGACTGGCGCAGACTCCACTAGCCCTCATTAGCCCAAAGACCGGTAGGACCAAATGCTGCCGGGTAGACCAATCAATATTTCGTACGTTGACTTCTGTACAACAGTCCCTATATTGAACAAACACAAGTGTTTTTTATCACTGTGCATTATCACTTTAAAAAGCCTTCCTTGGAGATGGATCGAACTGTGGTATTAGATGGAATCTAACTTAAACGGTGCGATAGGGTTCTGAAACAAACGATATATATCCAACAGTTCTTAGTGATGTTAAGTGTTTGGAGTTAGTCTGAAGGGGAACCGGCAGCAGCTACCAATAAAAATAAAACGGAAAGCGCTGTGTGGACTCATGCTTGTTTTGTACTGCTCAAAGTCGCATCAAGCAAAAGTAGAAGGAAACCTTCGATCAATTCAAGCAACATAGGCAGTTACAAAAGTTATCCCCAAAGAAGGGGATGAAATACGAGTTGTAAGAAAGTGCGAAAGTTCGTTGCTCAACTAAACGAAGTGAAACGGTGACCTAGTGGGCATCCATAATTTCAAAATAAATTGTGGGCAATTTGTAATCTGTTGAACGGATAATGTTTCGCTCTTGACACTGAAGCTTATTCAGACGACATGAAGTATTCACAGATTTGTAACTACCACATCCCGTCTGAAGAAGCCTCGGTGTCTGGGGTGAAACGTCGTCAACAAAACAGATTACCGATTGCTCACAACCGTTCTAGAAGGTGAAAAATAAGTTCATATCAAGCCTCATAAAATAGGAATACATAAAACTGTGCACAAAAACAGATAAGTGGCTTCGTGTGGTTGCGTTCAGGGTCTTCAAGTAAGTTAGGTAATTATTCCTGACTGCGCAAGGTTCTCCTAGAAGGGTGGTTGTAGACAAAGGTTGGTCATATAGTCTGAGGTAGAGACGTATGAGCCACCCATTTATGGGTTTGTTTACGACATTCTTGATGCCACGAGAACAGAGCAAAATGTCTGAAACTAAAAGGTTCATTCAGTTTCGAGGAAAATTGGATTAAATTACAGATTGTGTGAAGTACCAAGTGCAGTTTACAGACTGATGAACGCAGCAGTGAAGTTCTAAACTTTTCCTACTTTTGAAGCAGTGAAGGCAACGAATTCCTAAACAATTCATACTTCTGAGGTTCTGAGGTTAAAACACGTGAAACTGTCAACGAAGCCTGTGTTAGCATGAGTGATAACTGTCGTATTGCGAACTTCATGTATGTAGGCGGTTTCAAATCATACTCATGTTTTTCAGGCCCACGGACCGCGTGTAGATGGAACGCAGAATAGGAGGACAGATGGGATTTTCTCAAGTCAGTTTGACAATTGGCTTACTTCGAACAGTTCCAGGAAAGGCGATCTGTAAAACGTTGCTTAGAATGAAACAAAAAAAAGAGATAACTGGTCCGGCCTATTACGAGTGCATTCTTCTCACTGGAAAAATTATCCCTAGGTTATACGGTCTGTCCAAATTGCACAAAGCAGGTTTGCATTTAAGACACATTCTAGATATGTGCAACTCACCTTATCCTGCCAAGGCCAAATGGTTTGCCGATCTACTCAAACCCATCAAGTTGGAGCTGGCAAAGCACATTCTCCGGGACACGGTTCATTTCATTGACACAATCCGAGACCTGAACCTAAACAATCAAAGAATGTTGTTCTTCGATTCTGCACCACGCTTTAAGAATGTGCCTTTATAAAAGACAACTACTTATGCGATTACACCGGACGCAACAACAGACATATGGGCATTACAAAAGATGAATTGAGAGAGCTGCTGGTGCTCTGCGCTAGAAACGTTGAGTTTTTGTTCAACAATGCGATCTGCCGGCAGTGAAATGGAGTGACTCTGACTCGCCAGTTAGCTGACGCTTTCATGGACAAACGGAATACGAACCAATTGAGTGCGGTCATTGAACAATTTACATTTTACAAACGCCATGTTGATGATATTTTTCGCGTCGCCAACTAGAATGCTAACATGAACAAGGAGTCAAACAAAAATCGCTAAATAAATTTTTTGGATATTGGCATAGTAAGAAGGAAAGATGGTTCAATCCAACGAAACATTTACAGAAAACAGAATTGGAGTGGCCAACACATCCGCTTTGACAGTTTCGTTCTGCTAAATCAAAAGCGAAATCTCATACTATGCCTGACGGATACAGCGTTAAAGATATGCATCCCTGACAATTTACAAGCTGAGCCGGAATTTCCACAAGATGTGTTCATGCGGAATGACTACCCAATGCGTTTCACTCAGAAGGCGATGAGGGCAGTAGATTTGAAACTCATATCACCTTCTGTGAATGAGAAACCTGTGCTTATTAGTCCCCATTTCAAGAGCGATCCCATGGCCGAATTTATCTCAGGAAAGCCCAGAAAGTTAGTCGAAACAGCCTACATTGCCATTTAATTGTGCGTGAGTTTCCGTTCAGCATCAGTTATCCAGTCATAACTCAAAACAAACTTCCATAATCGACAACCGGCTGTTGTGTGTGTCATTCATCTGCCCGTGTCGAGTATCATGCATTGAGTGTACTACAAGGCGATTGCCTGACAGAGTGAGTGAAAATCATCATGTGTAGTTGAACAGTGGTGTGATTAAAACGTATGAAAGATGTCATCCAGATTGTCCATCGAGTGCTAAGGGATGGAACAAAAATGGTGAGACTCCAAATTTTGACCGCTGCCGAGGCCATTGGCATCTGATCGCGAAAACCTGACCACAGAGCCCAGAAGAAGTCCGTGCGTTCGCTTGATCTCCCTTGGCCCATAATCAACCAAGCCCAGTTTGGAATATTTATTGTGTAACTGACAACAGACACGCCTTCCATGACCTCTATTGAGCATTTTTCCGGCACACCCTAATTGCCGCTTTCATATTTATTTTGTTGTAATCAGCCTGATGACCAAACACAGAAGACAAGTCCTGTTCGCTTCTCTGTTTTTCTCATTATTTCAAACAATAATTACCAATGTGTCTTGCTGCTAACAGGTACTCAACCAAATTCCCACCTTCCAAGCATCTTTCAAGATGTATGGAGTATTAATCAACGTATGGGGAGTGAGAAGTCTGAAACAGATAAGAAACGCCTCAAACGGTAGTTGAATCTACGCTGTCTGCTGAAATCCAAAATTGGCCATTTTGTTAGCATTTTCAAAAGAAAAGGTTTTATACTATAATGATGTAAGTCAGTCTCATTCAGTCGTACAGTAAAGTGGGCGATATAAAAAATAGAGCTTTTACTCACACCTGACCACCAGTGTACGTAATTGTTAAACCAAGAAAGTGGCTAGACATACTTCCAAATGTTGTTTTCCCAGTTTAAATGACAGCACGTATTCTTGAGTAGCTAGTAGCTAATCTGAAAAATTCTTTCACCCCTAGTTCAGTGCCCGCATCGTCAATGGTTCGTCACTTAGCCGGAGGCAGATACAACACAGCTGCAGCTAA
Organism: Paragonimus westermani; assembly: GCA_008508345.1. Classification (NCBI taxonomy): domain Eukaryota; kingdom Metazoa; phylum Platyhelminthes; class Trematoda; order Plagiorchiida; family Troglotrematidae; genus Paragonimus; species Paragonimus westermani. The sequence goes on from QNGE01001701.1 coordinate 60,908, forward strand.
TTACTTCGCAGTTAAGTTACCTGATCAAATTTACATCAGTTAACACTCAGCAGAGCTCTACTCATCACCATTCTGGAGATAGGCTGGTGTACTCGAAGCGACTTGTTGTGCCCTCGAAGTGGTCTTGCTTGAATTCGATCGAGTGACTTAATAAATCAGTTCTGTTAAGAGGTCTGAATCAAAATGCCTCGCTAAATTTGTTGTACACTACAGAATACACGCTTCTAACCAGTAACAGGCAATAATTCCTAGTATTCAGCAGTCTTTGCCTCCTGATTCACGTTTTCAGGCGAATAGCTCGTTTACAGTTTCCTAAAAGGCGCCTCCCCAGATGGGTGGTTAAAAACGTAGTTCCTTTCTCAGTCTGAAGTGCAGACTGACCATTAACCGTAAGGAACCTGGATTATCAGACGATTCTGCCGAGAATCAAGTATCCCCATTCGGTTACTACAAACGTTGTGAGGTAAGAAAACTGAAACCTATCCTACAAAGTTTAACCAGAATGGCTCACAGTCATACTGACGTGACGCGTGAAAGACTGGGACAATTCATAAAGCCATATGAATCCATGTCGCGTACTACCATAAAACTGGTCTTTACCATCTATTTAGAAATTCTCAATTTTTCATAAGATTTCGTTCAACAAAGGAAGACTGACACAATTAAGATCTAGAACGGTCAATTCTTGAGTTAGATTCTAAGATAAAATTTATGGGTGACAGAGACCTGTTTCCAAACTTTTTCGTCTTACTTTACTCATAACGCAATTTGATAATCTGTCAACAGGGATGGATCTTAAGATCCTACAAACCAACGTAAACAAAGTACTGGTGGGTGCAGTATTTGAAAAGTTATTTTATGATTCAACATTCACAACTATTTATATCCAGGTGCGACGGAAAGATAACTTTGTGCATATTGTCTACTATCACTTGTGTGCATCTTCCCAGCACCGTTGGTCGTTGATTAAAGAACACATTCACTTCCAAAAAGAGCTTAAAACTCGTAATGATAAAATTTTTCTCAAACCTGACGAAGAATCCGCTACGACTGCTACGAGTACAGTAAATTTTTGGCACCCGATTTAAGAAAACTGATTAGCTTGAAAACTGCTAGGTGGTAAATGTGAATAAGTAGAATCTTTCAGTGGAAAGCAACAGAACACTTAGGATTAACATGTGCTACTGCGATCAGTAACTGTTCCTAGGTAGGGAATGCAAATAAACACCGACTAAATTGAGATGAAGTAAATATTGTAGGTTTGTTGCCGACGCACCAATTTTGTCGTTAGATCGTTGGTCACCACAGACTTCTTATTGAAACGAAATATTTGAACGGTTATCGAACAAGACTGGTTTGTACCAAATGGGTTCTTACGAGAAGAAAGTATAGCGAAAGTGCTAGATTAAAGTGCATAAGTTAGACAGTGTAACTGACTTATTTGAGTGTCGTGATGACCTTATACGTCCGGTAGGATTTATTACTCTTATTTACTACAACTGTGTGACTTTTGCCAACAACATGGACTGGTGTACACAGTGTGTAATGGAGATGATAATTTGCTTAATCAGAGAAGTCAATGTTAGATGAAAAGTGGCCTGACAAAAACAGTCAAATAATTAGAATCGTTGCCATGTAAAAATCGAATAACGTCACTCATCGACAGCTATATCCAATAAAATAATCAGATGCAGTCTTTATAACAAATATTGCCCAGATTTAGGCATAATGGCTAAAAAGTACTCTGTTAGCAGTGAATCTGAGATAGCTGTGATGATTTAAAATAAACGTATTTTGCCCATAATGACCATCACAGTTCATTAGACCAGGAAAAAACATACGACAAAGAGAGTAAGCTGTATATTTTGGAAGGCGCGCTGGTGTGATACTAAAAATCTACATGAAATCAGTGGAATCACGCAGAATAATATAAAAAACGTGCGAAAAACTCAGAGCGCTTGTAAGTGATGAGAGGTAGAATGTCGAATAAAAGAAACCATCGTGCATAGTCTACAGTATGTTTGGAAAGATGTACTCTCCTACCAGCACGTATACTCATGGGGAATATGAGAGAGACGCTAATGTTGGTTCTTGTAAGGCTATCTGACCTAAAAGGTTCACCAGGAGGTTTGGGACACTGTGAGATGGGATCGTTTTAGCCAACAGATGTGGATCTGAGTCAGTTAAAAGGAGTGGAGTCCTGCCTAACATTATTCTTGATCAAACGAGAGTTGCTGTTTTAATGAAGTAGCTTTTAGTAGCTTTTGCGACTTATTATTCTGTAAAAACACACGGGAGCGGGTGCTTCGCTCAGGTAGCTTTTTTTAACATAAATGTTCGCGTTTTGATGCAAAACTGGTCTTAGCCGTGTGTTCTTGAAGTCAATTAAAGTTGATAACTGATAGTGTTACTGGAACAGCAACGTATACAAATTTGTCGGGAGGGCAAAGAATAGAACTGTGTACCGTTTTCGATGAGGTACTATTAATGACCTCTTTAGTGACGGAAATCCAGTAAAACTAAAGAAAACAGCTTACTTCATTTTATTTGTTTTCTCTGCTGACAATCTTGCCTTCAGTCAGTGGTGGAAATGTTCCATCAATCAGGTACACCTGTGTGTTTGTGTATGTGTGTGTGTATGTGTGTGTGCGTGTACTGAGAAAACAACGTGACTATCTGCAAGTTGGTACGGGAGAAGAATGCCGCGTTCGCCACATGCACAATGGACCCGGCCAATGGAGCGAAGAAGGCTAGATTCCGCAGTATCCGCCGTCAACTGGCCAAGCGTGTTCGCGGAATTGTGGACAACTGGTGGAGGAAACAGGGCGAGCGCATGCAGGGGTTCGCAGATCGTCGGCAACACAAGGATTTCTAAGATTCGCTTAAAGCGAACTTCGGTCCATCTATCCAGTCTACTAAAGCACTGGTAGACGTGGACACCCGCAACTATTGCAGCCAGCCTGAGGATATCTTGAAAGTTTGGCGCAAACACTTCGGCAGCTTGCTAAACCCCCCTACTACAATTGATTGGGTGGCTGTGAACAGCCTGCCGCAAAAGGACTTCAAATCTTCGTTTGCTCTTGTCTCAGATTCGCTGGAGTTGCAGAGGGCGATTGATCAACTGCTCAACTGGAAGGCTGCAGGCGAGGATGGGCTGCCAGGTGAGATCCTGAAGAATGGCGGGCCGGTGTTGAAATGCGCTCTGCTCCAGCTAGTTCACCCCATTTGGGAGCACGAGGCGATGCCGCAAGACTTCAAGGACGCCCTTATCGTCCCTTTGTTCAAAGGCAATGGTAGCAAGCAATGCACCGACAGCTACCGAGGTATCAGCCTGTTGAGCTATGCAGGCAAGGTGCTTGCCAGAATCCTCCTGAACCAACTGAATGCGTCCGTTCTGGAGATGAATGTTCCCGAGGAGCAGTGTAGATTCTGGGCTAGTCGGAGTACTATCGACCTGGTGTTTGCTGCTCGACAGCTTCAGGAGAAGTGCCGGGAACGGAATCAGCCCTTGTATGCCCTGTTCGTGGACTTCACCAAGGCGTTCGATTCCGTGAACCGCAAGGCGCTGTGGACGGTGCTTGGTAAGTTTGGACGTCCAGGTAAGCTCGTCAATATGGTTAGATTGTTGCATGTGGGCATGAAGGCGATGGTGCAATCGTGTGGATTGACCTTTGATGATTTTGACATCGTCACTGGCGTGGAGCAGGGGTGTGTTCTAGCCCCAGCCCTATTTATTTTTTATTTGACTGCTATGGCAACAGTAGCTTTTCAGAACACTGGAGAGGATGGTGTGGAGGGCGAGTATCGGACGAACGGGCGTCTGTTGAATATCTGACATTCCGGTGTCCCAACCCGGCTCCAGACCTCAAGGATGCGCATGCTATTGTTCGCAGATGACAATGCATCGCTAGCATACAGTGAAGAAGAGCTTCAACGTCTGGCTACACCCATCGCTTGGGCAGCATCGAAGTTCGGGTTGGACATCAACACAGGTAAGACGTTTTCGTTTTTTCAGCCTTCTCCTGGTGGAGGTGCTGCTTGTGTACCTCCACCCGAAATTCGCATCGCTGGAGACATTGTGAATGGCTGCGTGGATTTTTGCTACTTGGGTAGCAACTTGTCGACAGATCTGTCCGTGGACCGCGAGTTGAGAGCGCGTGTGGCAAAGGCTAGCGCTGCTTTCGGACGTCTTGAAAGGCGTGTCTGGAAGAATCACAGCCTGAAGATGGCCACGAAGTTGTGTGTCTACCGCTCAATGGTGCTGTCTATCCTGCTGTACGGCAGTGAGACGTGGACACTGTATCAGCGGAACGTGAGCTATTTGAGCCGTTTCCATGTTCAGTGTCTGAGGCGCATCTTGGGTATTCGGTGGTCGGACATGATTCCGAACACTGAGGTAATGCGGCGAGCGGACATGGACGGGATGGAAGCCATGTTGATGCTGAACCAGCTCCGTTGGCTCGGTCACGTCCGTCGGATGGGCGATGACCGTATCCCGAAGCAGTTACTGTACGGACAAGTGAAGTCAGGTAAGCGAAATCCCGGTGGCCAGAAGCGGAGGTACCAGGATGTTGTGCAGGTAAGTCTTTCACGTTGTAACATTGATTTTAGATGTTGGGAAGATTTGGCGTTGAACCGGACGGCCTGGAGGAATACGGTTCGGGCGGGCGTCCGAGCGTTCAACGAGCAACTATTGCGTGGTCGCGAGCGGAAGCGTGCGGTACGCAAAGGAACCATCGGTGCCATAGGTCGCGGTGACGTGACTATATGGCGTTGTGATGTGTGCGGCCGCGAATGCGCTGGCCGTTTGGGGCTGGTAGGTCACCAACGTACTCATAGTACCCCGTCGGCGAAGAGGCGGCGAGTACGCTAGGCTCAGGTAGGTCAAATCGGTATACCTATTCTACTTCTGTTAATGACTGCATCGGCCAACATCGTGGTCATTGACAATTAATCCGCTCTTCTTTTCAGAAACCTGAGTGTCTGTGGTCTTCTACCCATTCTTTTCTTCGGTTTTGTTGGTGTATTGTATGATTGATGGTCTGCCTGGCTTTCCATAGTTCAATGAGAACTTTGCTTTCCATCCCTATCTTCTCTGGGATGCACTAACCTGCACTCCTATAATGCACCGCTTCTTGTATTACACTTCACGAATCTTTCTTCTCAGTGTAGATCTCGTTATTGTAGTCTCCTTCTGTTTAGTTTCCGAGAGATAAGAGTTTCCTTTCCTTATTAGCCAATCAAGTGGCTAACCAGCATTGGCCGGCTGGACACAAAGGCCCCACTGGCACACATCCCAGTCTTATTCCTTCGGGTTTACACTGGATACGTGGTGTGTTGGTGGAACTTCAATTGGTGCAGCTCAAGCCAGTTGCAGTGATGGATAAGCGCAGACATTCATTAGCTTCGGTCACTGTGACAAGCTAATCCGAATCGGATGCCGCCAACCGTGTGCGAACACAACCCAGGATCTGAGTGAAGTGGCGGAACAAACCAAATTAGAATTGGGTACCACGACCTGTTGTCACGATTGCATGGACTCCGAAATTCGTGGCATATTTTTTAACAAACCTCTTGGTCACAAATTTAACAGAAGTGTATTCTGTCAGGACAGCGTTTACATCCGTCGATTGCAATTTTCATGTGCATAAACTCATCTGAAGACAAGAAGAGGCTGACGAGATCAATGTGTACGTGCTCAAAACGTGCTTCAGGGGATGACGAATTGCTTGGATTAGTGATAGTGTTTGAAGATCTTTCTTCACCGACAGGATGTTCGTTGTCAAATTCTCTGGACACGTGTATAAAACTGGCGACAATAAACTTGTCTTTGACGCGCTTATCTCATTGGGAAAGTGAGTAAGGGTGTTCAATCACAAACATTTGCAGAATTCTAGGACATGAGGACAAGAAATTTTTAGACGGTGTTGTACAAAACTTGCAAATTTTACTTGCAAAATGATACTGAAACCATTTGTGGTGATGGATTCAAACATTCTGATTAACCGTCTTTATTTCGCCCATTAGACCAGGAAACCATGTCTACTTCGAGAGCATAAAACGAACCAACTGTAATAAGTTCGTGGTGGTCACCACGGTGTACGTCAGTCCATAAATTAGCAGTGAATTTGGAACATCGAAACCCCTTAGGCCAGTAATCGAGCTTGGTATAGAAAAACGCACACCGCTGGCTTATGGTCGACAAGATTTGTGCATAGCTACTCTCCAATAAGCGTGGGAAGTGTTCAGTTACAAGGTACATAACAAATATTTAGCATCCATAAGTGCTGTAACTTGTCTGTGCTGGTTGCAGCTTGTACAGGCGGAAGACAGATGTTCAAGTTTCATTATCTGCTGATCGGGACTTACAGGTTGTGATGGAGAAACGCGTTCGGGTGTTATGAATGCATAAAATAATGGTTGTTCGCGTCATTTAAAACAGTCACAAAGGCCTGTCCTGCACATGGGGTTAACACGAGGGTTTTGCTAAAACCAGTGAGTTAATCTGTTGAGAGGGAGCTCGCGACTAGGTAGCGATAAAAATTGACCAGTTCGAGAGACAAACGCAGCTGTCTGTTTGTTGGCGGCGACAGAAAGAATGTGATCACTGCAACTCTTTTTCAGGTAAGGGTGTTACACATGTGAGATTGACACAGTTTCGAGAAAGTACAATAATAAAACGTTAGGGACACAGTCGGATACAATTTTGTCAAAATTTAGTCATGAAACCGTTCCAAACTTCATGGGGGCGTACCCGGTGCTCTGTCATTAAGTCGCTGAAATGTGAAACGTTATTCATTTGGGTGTAGGCAAAGCCTAATTGGTTGATAAAAATCCGAGACACTCGTGTCGCGTTACTTAGCCCAAAAGGCCCACAGTCCAAATGTTGTGGTTAACGCGGTTTTGGGAAAGTCCCTGGTGCAACGGGGATGTGACTGTTTGTCTAGACCAGTGCATAATTTATCATCACGTCCACACTGTGTAGACCAAAACTGACCTGGTTTCTTCGTTCACTATACAAAATACATACAGTCATAGAGCGGCCAATCACTAGGAGTCGTTTCGGTATCATGGACAGCGGTAATTACCAGTTATCTCTCAAGTTCGGCACGGTACCTTGTTGATGTGAGCCCAAGTTCGACCAATGCTATTTGTGACTTCACAGAATCAAGTCTTCTTGAGTAGGCAATTAAATGTGACCATTGTGTAGCAATGTGGTTTTGTGTCTTGGAAAGACCTGATGGTTTTGCGCGTTGAGAAAAATTCTTTAAAAACAGAGATGATTCACTGAAGGTTTTCGAAATTGCGAGAGATACACCGAGGCATAACTTTGGAGTAGGATTCATGAACGGGAAGGGAGGTGACGCTAACCACTAGTGTGCAGTTTTTAACTCCCACCTAACCCAAGAGCTTCACCCTGGTAATCAACGTTTCAACATCTGTCAGAATGAATAGCCATCAGAAATTTCGACTGACACTATAATGCTGGTCAATAACAGTGGAGCAGACTGTTGACTTGATGGAACAGTTTGCTGGTGGCGGAGGGGAGGAGGAGGATAAGTACGGTGTCGACAGGGAATTTGTTGTCGGCGTGCTGCGTCCTCCATGTTAGGCGAAGCAAAGTGTATTTTGATAACAATTAAAAACGCCCCGCGACTGTGAAAAACGGTAGCGCAAGAGAACCGAATTGTGTATGAACATAACACACCGTTGTGAATAGTGTGAGTGACCACGAAAATCGAGCAACAATAAAAAATTCCTGTGCAGATGCGCATATTTGTGGTTCATATATTTTGAAGTAACCTCATGTATTGATTGCGATTAGCTACACCCGCGTACTACGACCATGTGATTATAGCACATCAGTATTACGCATACTGCACATATTATCGGATAGAACATCTCTTATGATCTGTTCTGGACCTCAGTAGGCAACTGGATGCCAGTGATTATGAAAAATAGTATCCGTCAAAGTGGATAAAATGATGTTGTTGTAAGAATTCCTCTACGCTCGAGAAGCACCCTTTCGCACCCACTGGTGGTGTTCTCCTAATTACAGTCGGACCAATCCAATCAATAAAACCAACCCACAAAGCCAATCACCACACAAAGACGAGCTTACACATTGATAACATTTACAGAGAACGCAATGTCATGTATACATATGCATAATTGTTGTCCACCATAAAAACTGCGCGTTTCTGTACCAGTTCATTGGTCCGATTGCATGTAACTTACTGGAAGGAGAAACCACGCTCTCACATCGTTATATTCGACTTTGTATTCCAATACGTACTGTTTGAAATTAATTATTGGGCAGCGGAATGGCTAGTGTAAACGGGGAGGGTCAAGACATCCAGGTAAATAATTGTAATCACATGTGTAAATGAAAATGCGTGAGTTTACAATTAGTACACCACATATAAAAAAGCAAATTTTGGAGTTAAAGTGGAAATGGTATATCTCGACAGAACAGCACCTCCATAAATGGAAAAACGAAAGACCGCATGAGCTAATGGAAACACGTACGCACACCACAATGCAACACACATATTCTGATCTTGCTTTTCATACGTATCTAGGACACCCGTGTAGTAGGGCTAGCTAGTTAAAAAGTCTAAATCAGAACTGCCATGGTATGGTTTAAGAGTCAAATCAGCTTCGATACGTATAATACTGCCGTGAAAGACTTGAAAACTTATAGCCATTTGAGAAAAATTGATAGAGAAATGGTGAACGGTATCAAACAAACTGGAAGACGATAAAAAGTACCGTGCATATTGCAGAGAGAAGGATAATAGTGTGAAAACAAAACCTGTTCCAATAATTGTGAGAAGCCACGCATACTATAAATACCTTACAATTTCCTCCTTGACGAATACGTTGTTGGAGCGGAACAAAGTTGTTTTTTGCACCCATCTTTTGGTTTGTCTTGGACGCAATTGACGGGGACCGCCGCGTTATTTTCGGCGCCAAGATTTTCCGTGTTGATTATGTCAGGGAGGAAAATCCTATTTCTATCAGTCGCATTACCATACCGTGGACAAACCAGCGTATTGAGTCCAGTGCTTGCAACAAGTCCAACCCTGAACCTTTTGGCCTGTCCTCACAATCTCCCTTTCTCTTGGACGAATTTTCTATCTCAGGACACTTTTGTTTTCCTCAAATTTCTTAGCCTATCTCTGTGGTAGTTGAGAGATATGAAACGCTTGCCACCTTTTGCACATTCGTTTTGATCAACTCGTTGTCGATGGTCGCCCCAATTACGAATCAGTGAAAACAACATCCCGCTACCGTCGACAAAATTGTTTTTGTATTCGCTTTGACGCGCCGCAGCAGGTGAGACTCGCAGTTCTTATGTAGACTGTTTACATATTTGAGTTCTGGTTCACGAGATTCTTTGGTGCATCTGGTGGCATAGAGATCAGTCTACGTTTGTTCGCAAATTTTGCACAGTCAGCAGAGAGACACCCCTATCTCACCTCTGATTCTATTCTAGCACAGACATCTTCACAGGAGATCCGTACAGTTGTTGATATTTCGGATTAGTGCTGTTTTGTGTCACCCCACCGCTGTGACCTGGGCAGTGCCGTCAGGCAAGCCTTTTCTCCTGTACCTTGCTTATTTTCCAACCGAAAAATTAATGTGTACAATCAATTATGTCTGAGTGAACAATGAAGCAAAACGGACAAAAGCAATGACATGAACTAGAGACGTTTGTTACAAAATGAACGAACCGTCGGCGGTTGATGGTGATGCGATCAATTTGCGTTCGTGTTTGAGTGGCCTTCATTGGATATACTGTTGTCACGTGTGCTGAAGTGCGAAACTCGATACATGGGGTCTGTGAAGTGTGCATAATTATAACAGCCGATCGCCGTTACCAGTACTTCGTGGCCGAACACGAGATAAACCGTGTGGTTCATTCTCTTTGAGAAGAAGACGACTGCAAAGGTGTCCGAATGTCTGACCTGTCTCAAGATATCAAGAGTGGTATCATAGAGGGCATTTTTGAGAGTAGCCGAACTACTGTCCGTTGCAGCATAGCACAGAAGACAACACGTTCTTGATCTGCGTCTTCTGACTTTGATTGAAGTAATAAGTCTGATGACATGCAAGTAACCACTAACTGGGATAGAGTCGAGTAGGCTCTACCGTGTCAGTACAACCCTCACTCCCGTTTAACTGCAAAATTCACCTTTGTCGTCATCAAAAACCTTAGGCAGAACCACTGACGCAAAGCAATATCCAGGGGCGAGTTCCAGTGAATGACAAAGATTTAGTAGTAAAGTGACGTTTTTCAGACACAACGTACACTCAGTTCCGGGTTCAAGACAGTGCTCACTAGAGCAGCTTGCTGATCTACTTGCCATAGGCAGTAAAAGTTCCCACATTTGCCGGCTGCCTTAGCTTGAACAGGCAGAACTTGGAAACAGAAAAGAAAAAAGTAGAGATGAGTAGACTGGCCTGTCGCAGCAGCGATAACTTATTTTACTTCCTAATCATTTATGCTGCTGAAGAAAGTTGGTTTGGGGGACCCTGGCTAGAAAGCCTGACCTTCGAAGCAGCAGGATGTAGAGTTTTCCTGGAGACCCGACCAAGAGCCGTTGACAGGGATGGGTTTCAGCGCTTCGGCGGCTGACAAAAGGGTGCAAACTGCATCGGTTTTCATAAGTGCCAGTACGGAGAGAAAACTGCAGTAAGGCGCTGATAAAGGTGCGGCTTAGTCAGCGCGTGGTTCTATTTTATCAGTTATCCTGAACTTCTGACACTTATACACAACCGAAACCGATAAGTGGGGAAGTATATTTGTAATCATGGCAGATGCCGGATCATACGGGCTTAGTACAGTCTACAGCCGAGGGATTCGTACAGGCTTATCGCACCTCAGACAACAGAAATGTCCCGATTATATGTCATTCCCAGCACATTAGACAGCAAGACAGAACAGTATGGTAGGCAGTGAATGTTGACACAGACAACTTTCTGACAGAAACATTTGAAAAGCATGAGAGTTATGATCGGCAGTGCCGTCACTAATAATAATAATAATAATAATAATAATAATAATAATAATAATAATAATAATAATAATAATAATAATAATAATAATAATAATAATAATAATAATAATAATAATAATAATAATAATAATAATAATAATAATAATAATAATANCACGGTTGCCTCATCCAAAGCGTGGCTGGGGTTCAAATCCCGCCCGTGGCAAGGTTATGCACTACTGACGAGCTCTAATGAGAGCAAAACTCGAGTCTAGTGCTTCTTTTCGAAAGAGGCTGGCTGGAAAGTCTATCTGAATGCGAACGATGCGGTCAAATGTGAGTGATTGTCAACTTGAAAGGGGCTAACAGAGTACACTGGCGAGTAAGCTTCATAGTTGGCATGGCCATGCGCCACTTCGTCCTTCAACGTTTGTGCCAAATCTCTGGCGCCCCATCTACGCGCCCAACGCTCACCTGCCTGCATCCCGCCTACGCGCATCACTGTACTGTTCGCCTCATCATTGGTCCACCTTCGATTTAACCTTCTTATTGGTCACAACCACTTTAAATATGGTCTGGTTTGTGACCGCGTTGTCATCGGTTTGGGTGACAAAGGAACTCTGTCCGGGGGCTAGTCTTCTCTCTGTGTTCATGCTTTAGCCTCGGGTGGTTGGGTTGGTCGGGAAGTCTCGAACTAGTCGTTGTTCGTTACCGTTGACTATCGTTCTGTTGTACGTCGTCTCACTGTCCGTTATTCTGTTATCTACTTACGTGTCCGTAGGACAAACGAACCAGTTACATGTGCGAAGGTAAAACAAAGCATGGTTGTGATGCGTTTACAGTTAGAAGTGGAATCATCTATATACAAAGGTTGCTGGTTTTCGTTCTTATCCGGGAGGTCTAGAACACCAGCAATTGGGAGATCTGAGGGCCTCGTCAGTTTGTATCAGATACACAGTCATATGCTGTCCGTTGGCAGCAAGTAAATGTGGTGTTGTGTTTATCACGCACACACTGTGAGCATTTTTGACGAAACTGAACTGTATTCATTCAGTTCAATCATAATGCTCGTGTTAATGATTCTGAAGCAATATCATAAGTAGTTAATAGTTCTTAATTCTGTTCAAAACGAACAGATACAAACTTCATCAAATCAATTTATGAACCTTGCTTTTAAACGCCTTTGTTTCATGTCCATTGTATTTTTTACCATCCAGATTGGGAGAACGAACACTTCTGAAAACATCAAGTTTGGTAAGCGTGAATGGAAAAACATCTGAGATGAATCCCGTGGACCGAATCACTTATGAGTCTGGTGGCTTCTCATTAAAGGTCCACGGATAAAACACTGATGTGGTCAGGATAGACAAGTCGTATGCTAGCCTGTTTAAAACTTAAGTCACCATGGTGCACAAAACATATAAAGATTCCTGATGAGAATAGTACCAAACGTATCATGCAATGTGCCAATCGTTGGTGGGTTGTCGGAATGGTAACAATCACGGTTTTTATTAGCTCTCGGTCTCAATTGATTGGCCTGACCTATACAACTGTAGCTTCTACTTTGAATTTGGTACAAGATGACACCCTGAAGATTGATAATGACGTTTGTTAGTTAAAAGTCCCTGGCGTTGAATATCTTGTAAATAGGCATCATTTCTACACTGAAAATGTCTGCAGTGTGCTGCACTTGTTCACTTCTACTGAAGCACCAGGTGTGGCTGTTAACCGCTGCCCCGAAAATACTTCGGCCGGTGACTGCTGTACCGGTGTTGCTGGGTTAGCTGCTTAATGCTGGATAATTAGGAAAATGCCAATCATCCCCTGTACCATCCCTATCCTTTCAATCTCTGTAAAGCTCGCTCAAAAATGTCCCCAAAGCTCTTCCACTGACCGTTTGATTGTGACTGACAAATGAACATGAATACATTATGGTTACCATGGCTGAAACAAAAATATGGGCATTTTTACGAGCTGAACTGGTTCACTATCAGACACTAATAACTTCTGAACACCAAACTGGAACAGACCACTTTTTGTGTGTAAACAGTAGCTGTTGATCTCGTTGCTACTCACATCCAGCTGCATCATTTGCTAACAAATAGACCGATATACTTGGCGGGCCAGCACAATCTAGACAAACCTGAGGTCATATTAGCTAAGTCGTAAGTCATGTGTACAGTTCCAATTTAATGGGAATTTTCGATGCCATCTTACAAGTCTGCAATTTCAAACCATATGTTCAACTTAACTTTTATTCCTTATCGATAAACATAATTGCGAGTCGCCAATTTTGTGTCCCCAATAGCAGGATGATCTCAGTATGAGTTGCCGTAATGCAGTGTGTATCACTGCACGATCGACAGATATGAAACATTCGTTAAGCACAGCGAGTAAATCCTTAAGGCGAGAAAACTGCTTCAACCTTTCATCTGATTAATCCACTGACTAACGATTCTGAGGTGATGTCTAACTTACTGCAGTTAAACATCTTTTTTCTTTGCCTCTTTCACGATTTCGAAATTTATGGTTAGACTGTAAATTGGGCTACAAAAGATTCGATAATCGTCAGATTCCACTGACAATGATGAAGTGAGGGAGCTTTCATCAAGATTTGTGACCGGCTGCTCTGGTACACAATGAAATAAGCATACCCAAACCTAAATGTTTTCTTGAAGTGGATTTCGAATTTGTTTCCTGGTAACATCGTAGCCCATTGTTGCAATTGACTTGTCCTGTTGACGTGATAAGCTGCATTCGTTTCAAAGAGGTACAGAAAAGTCTTACGAACTGCATATAACGTAAACATCCTTTCGTGAAGCATTGTATTAAACTTTTAACCGTAATTATGAGTAAGAGACCTTTTTCCATTGGACTACAATGTTTTTGATCGGGCTGCGTGTATACTAAAACTGCTTCAATGTCGCACTGTGATGCAACCTCTGAAACGATTATTTATAATTTTGGGTTGTGGAGAGTTAAAAACAAACAGGAAGTCAGGACTTGTTCAGCACGCACCAGTGAAAACTGATAGGCCTCTGGCCACAACAATGGCGAACCTTTTGTGGGAGTATGATTCAGTGATGAACAAACCTGATATATACGAAACACAGAGGGTCATTGTAATAAGTCACTGAAACTAGAAATGAGTGGAGAGTAGGGCTACCGTCTAGATGGCGCATTTCTGCTATAGCCTCTGTTTTCTCTGAGTCTGGCCAACGACCTTCCTGATCATTAATATAACCTAGTTATTGTACGCTTTCCAAGCAAACGAAATACTTACTAGGCCTTACACGGAAACTAGTCATTAATGGGTTTAAATACCTAAGAAAGGCATGGTTAATACGCCTCGACCCCACACTAACACCGGTGACGTCGTCAGAATAAGTCAAAACGCTAGCTACAACAGGTTGCATTGCGTCCGTGGGCTACCGAAAACTGTCGGGACACAACTCACAATTCGCGATATGTCGACCGTTAAAAATCGTTTGTAGTATACATAGACTTTCGTTTGTAAGTAGGCCACTGAAAAGTAATTTTTAGGCAACACCTTGTGTTCGTTCAGCTTTGTGTAGATATATTGAGGGGCAGGCAGCGGTTACTGACGGGTATCTAATGCTTCACCCAGATCATTTCAGAATTCATCGGAAAAACCACTGGCCATTTTGATTACCCCTAATGATGTGGTCCGAAGCGAAGAGTTTACTGGACTGGGAGCTTGTTTAAACTCGGTTACCTCTTCCTTCAGCGAAGCAGTGTGCACGCAAGCTGTTTTGGGAGCAGGAATCTGTTGCTGCAGCTGGCCGAAGGAACAGGGTAGCCTCCACCTCTTTGCACCGACCAAGACAGCCCTCAGAAATGCCATGTTATATTCCTTAAAATTCTGAAACCATTTTTTATTCATTCGCATATTATTTATTGGATACCTTCATTCACTTCAATGGAACTTTAAACCAACGCACCTTCACGAACCAATGTTAGTCAGTTTCTTTGATTTTCACCGCATTTTGGCTAAGTATCCGTATCCAAGCTTTATGTAGTGTTTAGATTCATTACAGTATCCCGTTGTGTGATGATGTTACATACATTAATGTTCGTTTCGAAGTTGCTCTCGTTTCCAATCGATCTGGTGCCGTTTTTGAAAATCATCAGTCGTTGACACTCATGCATCACAGTCAGAACGCATCTAGTTTATCTTAAAGCTGTGGGAGAACGCATGTGCGCTTATCCCTATCTGGTGTTGAACTATGTTCAGCGACAAAATTTGGCGATTTAAACGGGCCGCTGAATAAAAATGATGGTTTAAATTTCTCCCACTCACGTTTAATTACGCCGGCGGACACAGAAATCCTCAGAGTACCGCTTTATGTGTTGCAAGCGGCTGAACCGAGTTTTAAACATTGGCATACTTTCGCCGAAAATACATGCTGAACATTTTACAGCACCTGGGACCGAACATTCGAGTGGGTTCTTTGGCATAGTAAAGCCACACCAATGACCGTGTTCCGGTTGGCTAGACTTCGGTAAAAGTAGTCTGACTTGTTCATTATCGTTAGTGTGTGTTACGTCTTCACTCAGTAAAACTTCGTAACGCGTGAGCCACGCATCGAACGTGATCCTGTTATCCAACTGCTGGTTGAGTTTCAAGTCAAGTCAAGTCAGTAAAATCCTTTGTGCACCCCGCGGGGTGAATTCACAGTTCCTGCTACATATCCGTATTTTCAGCTTACGCAGCATGTCTGGATCGCAAAGTCATTAGTGCAACTGTGGAACTAAAGAACAGGTTGAGGAGATCGGCCGTAGTCATGATCAGCTGTGAAAAATATCTATTAATCAGTTGTAAGATATCCACACCAAATTTAGTACGAATGAAGCTGAACAGTTTGGGCGTCGTGTTTAACATGTTATTGATAAACAGATTGGGAATAACACAACGTTACGAGCAAGTTGTAATACTCTACGTTTCAACCACCTCGGGTGGCCTTCCTCAAGAGTGTAGAGTATTACGTAGAGTATTACAACTTGCTCGTAACGTTGTGTTATTCCCAATCTGTTTATCAATAACTACGTTGTGATTATCTGGTAATGCATGCAGTGCGATGGCTTAATTCTTCTCTAGCTTCTGAGGTTGATACGCGTGTTTAGGAGGAAACCTCGTGTGATTCTTATGTTCGGCAACACGTAATTTCACTTCATCGTGCTGCTATGCACAGGGAACGTTTAGTGAGCAGGCCATACACAGATCGATGGTGTTGTTATGGGCAGTCCACTAGGTCCGCTACTAGTCGATACTTTCGTTGCCCACCTGGAGCAGAACGTGGATGCTGTTATCATTCGGGTTCACTTCTACTGGCGCTAATTTGGCGACACCAAGGTGATAGCAACGAGTATACTCGATTCAGTGAACAAGGTGACTTCCAACTTAGCTTCACTACTAAGCGTGAACAAAATGAAACCTTGGTATTTCCGGATATTCACATGATGCTCCAGAACAATGGCTCCGTACTGCGGTCCACCCACCGGAAACACACTTGGAATGGGCAGTATCTGAACTCTCACACTCAATGATACCACAGTGTCGTACTCAAGTTAGAATGTGGCAAATCACAAGGAACCATTGTCGTCGATCGATCAACACTCGTTGACATGTCCACCTCAACTGAACCTGGAGAAAGCTTTTCGGTTATTTTACACAACTAAACTCGAAGGCTTCTCCGGTTTTTGGAAGCTATAGCAATTAGTAAATGGGAACCACCCCTCTGCACACAGACAGACTTGTTCATTAGTACCACATCGCCCCGGGAGATGATGTGCATAGATGTGTTTGCCGATTGTGCTCTTCCGTAATGTCTGTTGAACTTTGCTATATAAACCCACAAACTACAATGTGTACATGACGAGAAGGAGCGGAATGTGCTCGAGAGATACATTGCGCAAAACCTTTTCTCGACTTCTCCGTACAAATAAGTGTTTGTAAAAGGATCTAATGAGGGGTATAAAAACATATGTAAAGAGAGATCGGAATAAAAGGGATGGATTGTTGAAAATTGCCAACACATTTTTAACGATGAGGAAAATCAAGATCAATGAACTGTTTATGAAGGATGCGACTGCAACAGGATGCACGTTTTAGGAATGTGGCAAAAAGTGTAAAGTACTGTAGTAACAAAATAAGCTGAACAAAACTACCGGCTGGGGAATGCACAAATCTTAATGAAACAACTACCAAGTTGCGGAAAACAGTGAGAGAAGCTAAGCTATAGATTTTATATCCGGATTCTGGTGAAAACGCAGATAAAATAAAGTGGCCACGTCATTTTGTCACTGACATTAGTTCTCAGATATCACACAAAAAGCAGCAGAGGTAAAGTTTCAGTGTTTACATAAAAAGTACAGCAGGTGTTAGTCTCTTATTCTGGTTCTTCTTGGGCAAAAAGGGATTGTCAACATATTTTGATGTGGTCAGAGACATTGCTGGACTCAGACAAACTTGGATAAATTGTTCAGTAGAGCAGGAGGAGAAAATCTAGTTGGGTGCTCGTTATCCAACGCAACACCTGCATGTTTAATTACACATATGTGGTTGTTCGATGCAAAGGAAGCAGTATAAAGTGGAAATAAGAAGAGGGGATTGTGCGCTGTAGAACACCGAAGTGACTACGAGACTTGACAACCAAACTGAGTAAATTGACTTTGGTTCTTAAAAGTTTTACAAGTGGCCAAATCAGAGGTGGGATTATTTCAACACTTGCTGATATATCTCGATGCGGCAACGCGGACAAGACGGGAGACCAAACAAGTCACCGCTCAAAGAAATCAAACCGATGGCTGATAAGTTTCAAAAAAAAAAGCCTACGACAGAAAGCGCCAGTCATACACACAAAAGGCAGAAGTGCACACGGCTTATGAGAGGAAACCGCCGCTGCGTTGTGGACCGGAATTCCGGGTCATAAATGCCGTGTGGAAACATGCGAGTTGGATAATAGGGACAGCACTTTATTGAGGGGCTTTTTGCCACAAAATAATCACGTAAAACTTCGATAGTTGAAGTGTGAAATCGGGATTGTTTGAGACTTTGGTATAGCGTCGGTTTATCAGCGCTTCTCAAAGCATCGCTGTCGTCGAAAAAGCATATGCGGACGGCTCAGGCCTCTAGTAAGCAAGGACAAAAAGGAATGAACTAGGCGAGTGAGAACATCCAGGGCTAAGCGTGCGCAGCCTTAAGCAAAGCTTACTAGAATCCATGA
Organism: Paragonimus westermani; assembly: GCA_008508345.1. Classification (NCBI taxonomy): domain Eukaryota; kingdom Metazoa; phylum Platyhelminthes; class Trematoda; order Plagiorchiida; family Troglotrematidae; genus Paragonimus; species Paragonimus westermani. Next base: position 79,158 of record QNGE01001701.1, read on the forward strand.
TGTTGTTGTGAGATTCTATTCGGGCAAGAATATCTTTATCCTGTTAGCTAATGACTGAAGTAGAAACAGCAAAGCTTTGTTGACGTGCCAATTCCACGCCATGACTTTAGCCAACTTTAAATGAACGACCTTGCATTTTTCGTGCTGCTGCTTTAGAAGCCTCTGAAACTCACCAACCGATGATGATATGATGATGATGACGATCGGACAGTGAGTGTTTCCAATGTGATAAATCAGGACACGAAGCATGAAGAGTGTACTGGCTTGTGATTCAGTATTCAGCCTAAACAGTCGACGCGTGAACTTCATGTGTGACCCGTCTGTAACTTGACAAATCAGAAATTAGAACCCCAGTACAGCTGAACTTCTAACGGCTGACAAAGCAAACAGCTGTGAACAAGTCACTTGAAAAAAGTGCTCCGGTCATCAGCAACAATGAGAATGCGTCCACAAATACTGCACGCATATTTATTTAGTGAGGAAGGTGTTTTCTTTCTTTATGCATCAAGTGAATCCAGCATTAAAAGTTCTCGATACTGAAAACTGGATGCAAGACAAACCGGTATAAATCTTCGACAGAAATCCACATGTGCTCCACTTTGCAGTATTGTTCTAGCTCATCCTGGGTTGTCTTCCGTATTATTATTCACATCACTCTCCCGATCACTGGCTTCAAAAAAGCTTACCATGTAAGATACATCAACAAATAACAAAGGTCACTGACATCTAAATGGGTTGAAAAAACAAGGTTACGGTTGTCCGCGGTTGAAAAGCCATGCATAAATACTGATCAAGGAGACCGTAGATCAAGCTTAGTTCTCCCGTAACCTCGAATCCAAAATAATCACGTTTACGCTAGTAGTGGGGTTCAAAACGTGACTCACTTGTGTGCAAGTTTCTCTAGCGGTCGGCACAACGTTCATTTGGAACAAGACGTGACACAACCGGTCAATACTTCGATTCTCTTTGCGTTTTTTCAACCTTCTCCCATTGCAGGTCGTTGCATGTTCCTTGGATTTGCAGGTAAAAGACCACCTTTATGTTTTAAACGTGAATATACTGTGCACCTGTATCCTTGGAGTTTTGTCTTTTCATTTACTACAGCACTGTTTCTTTTTTCTCAGAAAATTGTCATGGTTATTCATGTTTTCCTTAGGGTTCCAACCACTATTTATTGATTTTTCTTGAATCAAGGAAGAGTCTATGCTATCTCACTATTAGCATTACAATATAACCCAGGTTAAGTTGTTCTTTATTACACTAGCTTTCACTTCTTGGGCCGTCCTGTACTACCGACCTCTCGTGTGCAGTTTCGTGAAACAAATGCTTGGTTTACCACCCTTGTGTCCGTCATCATTCGCATAATCTTTGTGCAGAGATTTTAATCGATGAGCTCATTCGCTCACTGCTTTCGGTATTAATTTGCTGCCTCTGTAACATTGAAAACACGCTGAGATGGTGTGTTCTGATGGGAATCCCACCGGAAATCCATTACTGCTTTCAAAAGTAGCGCAATTCCAAAATTTTGTACGATAATCCGTCTTCTCCCGTAGTAGTTTCCTGCTGGTCGGTTTATTTTTCTTGTGAGATTACAAAATCTAGGTGCAGATTTTTCATTTCAAATGACTGTAATTGCATGGGCGTGCAGGTGGCATCTTCCTTACACTACTGGTCCTGAAGCGCTGTGAAAATGTGTTTAAATAGCCTTCAGATTTCAGATTTTCAGTTTGCTTTCCAAAGACATCACTGCTCTGTTTAATGTCACTGGTTAGCCGGAATAAAGTTTGAAGCCCTATTTGAATTTTTCGACGAAAATAGACAGCAAGTCTTTTATTCTCGTAACCCAGCTTTATTTCGCATCCCCATCAATTAAGAACCATTATCCATGAAAGTAACCGTTGCACTCCAACAACCGCCGTGATCGGTGCTTTGTTTGTTTTTGAATACTAAAAAAGTTATCCTTCAAATCATTTCTTACTCAGAAATTTAACAGTTGTCCATCAAATGATTAGGTTTCCTGTGCGTAAGCATTAATACACAGAAAGAATAACTTACTTAGCGCACACAGCTGCATTTCATTGTTTCTGTCTAAGATAGGCATGGGATTTTCAAAACCTAATCATCACACTTCAGCTGGGGACAATGGATGTCATGACAATCCCACTCATGTTGTTTAATTCCTCATTAGCTTGTACCTTTTCGTTTCTCTTTGTACGTAATTGATCCGAACAACAGCGAAAGCCTCACTTTCACAAATACAATAAAACGGTGGTCGAGACCGACAGGAACACCGACACTTTTGAGTATTCACAATCCATAATTTATTGATTGGAAAATTGCTGATGAAATACGAGCGTATTTACTGGAAGATCTAACTGTCAAAAACCCATTGTGTCTTGTGTAACCGCGTTTTTAATTGTTGAACAGGAATCTAAGGAGGGGTCCGTAGAATTTATAGAAAAAATGTCACATTTGTTTCTCAAAGGTTACATCCCTAAGCGCAGTTAACAAACTGTATCTAACTACTCGCGAGTACTAACGAGTAGCCGGGGATTTGGATTATTTACTCGAGAGTAGTTAAACTCTCTGCAAAACTTTCATGTTGTGCCCGGTTTCGTCTTCATTTACTCCTTCGATGCACACCGGTTATCATAACTTTTGTGTTCGCTTGATAGATTATTGCTGTGAAATTGAGATGACCGTTATCAAAGTACACGCATGTATACCGCAAAGGTGTACTGAAGAAAATCGTCTAAATTACAAGACAAAGAAATAACAACAAAATTTAGACCTTGTGTAGATCCAAAAGTAGAATACTAAAATATTTGCTACCAATCTTCGTAGATATCGTATGTTTCTAAATCTAGTTTCTTTGCAATAACTTTGAAATAATTTGGAATGAACTGTCTTTTCTCGAAGTATTTAAGACTGTTCAAACTCACCCAATTGGGTGACTACCGGCACAACCAAAAGAAACGGCGGAAACGCGTCGGCAGCTGATAGGTTTGACACACGTCTGTGACTTACCCAGTTGCTAAAAGTCGGCGATAAGTTAGAATGCTGTCAATGGGAGTGACCTAATCGAAATGGGCCAGGTAAACTGACAGAATATCTCGGCCCATAAGGCCTATCCGAGAACGTGCTACGTGATAAAACATCCCTACTAGCTAGGACAAAGCGGCAACATGCACTTCGACAGAATGACAGAGAAACGTTTAATTTACCGTCGTTTTGGTGAGGGCTATTTTCAAAAATGTTGAGTTTGGTGAACACACCGTCGAGGATGTAATGTAGTGATGGATTAGTTGACATTGTGAGTATGTGTGACAGCTCTACTCTGGGCTACTCTAGAAGATTACTGCGGCTGTCATCCCTGCTGCCCAAATTCATTCCTTTTCCTTGTCTGATCATGTGTTATGGGTTAGATTTAATTGGCATTAACTAGGTCTCTTAATGAGACGATCGGGTAAAGTGATAGTCACTCACAAGAGAAAGTGGCCGAACGTTGATTTGTAGCAGTTCAGTAGTGCCTAATGTGAGGTCATTCGCTCATTGGTCAACATAGTTTCCTCACGGGAGCGTTGTGGGACTGTGAACAACGACCGCAGTACGGATATGTACTGTTGATGTGCTTTAACTAGAGCGAAACTAGTGTTTAGTGTTTCTTTTCGAAGTGGTGTGGCCGGGACGCTTATCTGAATGCGAAAGTTGCAACCATATGTATACATGTTCAGTTTTAATCATTTTAGTTCGTCAAAATCCATAAATGTATGGCGTGTTATATTTACTCATTTCCTTTTGAAAACTGCGATCTGTTTTTAAATAGTGAATGCAACTGCGGTGTGTACGCATCACTCATGTCTATTGTGGTTTATTCTCGCTTCGAAGGGGCTTAGACAGTGTTTGCTGATAGATAATGTTTGTCGAAGCGGTTGATGGCCAAGAACTGTTTGTCCATTATGTCATTTTTCCCAAACGTTTGAAAGGGGTTGTTGGTTAGTGTCCGAGTTACATTTTAACCTGTTTGCGATCAGGTCCGCTAAAATCGCCAGCATTGGAAATGGTGAGACCGAAATGTGCGTACGGATGCGTCTGGTTTGCCAAGCTGATCTCTTCCTGACAATTACTGTATGCTGAATTCCCGGTGGGGATGTGCTAGGGCGCTTGACTAGACCGGGATTTGTGACATATGCGCCACTGGCCCGAACGATACTGACGCTATCGAGCACCAGTTTCACCTTCCCAGTGTGTATTTAGATGATCCACTTACAAAGGCGTGCCTTCGTCAAAATTTGGTGCTCACCATCTCAGTCGGCGCAAGACCTCCAATCAGTGACACTTGCTGATCCCCACCACATAAGCGATAAGATGGAGCGTACGTCAGTATGATGTGGCCAGCCACTGCATAGGTTCAGCGATGAACGGAATAAACATAAGCTGTCGTTTGTCCAAATTTTGTTATCCGTCTTAGCTGCCGGCGGATACTCTTCTCAAACAGACCTGAAGCTGACCTAACGTCGCTCACCGCTTTACTTGAAGTGAAACGGCACTGCTCGGTAACAACATCACAACACTGAAAAATATTAAGCAGATTTGAATTAATTCAGAGTTGTAACCCTAGGCCACAGTTCACGGAAAGTATGACGGAAATTGTTGTGCGTACTGTGTACGCCAACCAAAACAAATCACGCCGAACCTCCCACCCGAAATCCAGTACAGTGTTACTGACATGATAACGTGTTGTCGGAACCTTCATTTGTCATGCAGATACCAAACGATTGAACCTTGATGCAATTATGCTTTAAGTGAACAAAAGCGGAAAACTTCACGGGCTGCCGGTGAAGGATTTCGGAGCGACTGCACGGATCGCATAAAACGACAAACTATACTGCGAACTGACAATACGCTAAAATATCACCGAAGGTGTCGATAGTGCAGACACGGTAAGAAAATCCCTTGTCGAAACCAACTCACAAAATTTCCAACTGAAAGCCTTACCCAGAGAGCTTACCGGAAAGCTTACCCAGAGCTTACCGAAAAACGGAACTCTCCAATAAGGTGGGTTGGGGGACGGCCCCGACACATCGCTGCAACCGCAACCAAGCTAGCCGGCACGAGGATGTACGCGCATTTCAGGCCAAATCGCCAGAACACATCGTTTTGGCCACCATGGTCTACAATTGACAAGAGATGGCTGATGACAAACTTTTCAGTAAACACCTCAACGTTTGTTGGGCAACGCAAGGCTCGGAACCAGCATGTGTCACTGGACGCAAATGAACGAAGCAAAAATACTATACTTTCCTAGTCCAGCGTGTTCTTGATAATATTTCACTAAACGATAAATGACAAAAGCTGCATCCACGACCAAAACTGATTTACAAATCAGCGAAAGTTTGATTGAAAACTAACAATTGCCCCGTAGAATCTGAAGCACATTATGCTGTGATTTTAGGTTCACCACACTATTTGTGGACTCTGGTGTGGCATTTTATAGCCACGTTGCCAAAACGCTAAGAGTCGCATGACATTTCGCAGTTTTGTGACCTTGTTATTGAACCAAATCTACCTTGCGTCAGTATGCCATCCTCTTCTATTTCGATCATGAAGTGGTGTCATGGTGAAAACAACTTGCTGTGTAATCCTGATCGGCGTGGACATCTCGTTCAAAAATGTTGACCAGATTGAACCGCTATGTTATCTGAAGACCTGCCTTATCATGAAGTATGCTTTGTACAATAAGGGCAGGACGAACTGTCGTGCTGCACATTGGTGAACAGTGATTAAGTGTACAGTGTGTCGTCTCAAGACGAAAATCGACCGATAGAGACCAATTTTGTATCACACAGATGAATCATATGTAACACGTAACTAGTGTAGTCAAGATGAACGATCACAGAATAACAGTCTTCAGTAGTCAGGCAGAGATACGTAATTCAGGAATGGGGAAATCACAAGAAGGAACGCTGAAGTGCATTCTAGAAAGAAATGTTATTTCCATATGTGAACTTGAGAGTGGCAACCATGGCGCCATGGGATTTGTTGTGTGCAAGTGAGTGTTTGTGTTCGAGGTAGTGTTAATGCATATACACCTGTGATGGATTTCTGAATAAAATGTCCTTGTGCCATATTCGTTCTTGGTCCACATCACTGGTATTGGATAATACTAGCTTGAAATACCTATCATACAAAGCCAATAGCTTCTTGACCAATTAAAATAAGGTCTAAAGAAGCCATCTATTTTATCATATTCCACTGCACACGAACAAGTGCGTTAGTTCGGTGAGAGATTACTCGGCCGTACTGCTGCTTGGATTCCATATTTCAGTCTGACCTTGCTGAGTGACTGAGTATGCGAATCTGCCGCTTACCACTGGAGATATGTCGTTCCACCAGCAGGTCGATCTCGGCGTTACCTGATTAGGGAAGAAAAGAAATCAGTGGCACAAACTGTTTATCCACTAAAGACGCTCAAAATATTGCCCGTGGTTTTGCTTGCGCAAAAGCATTCTCCTTTTGTATGACGATAGCGCACGTTACAAAATGGTGTCAGAGTATGCATTGTATTTCAAAATTAAGGTCATTTTGAGTTACCGTTCGTGGACATTTCTTATAGACTTTATGGTGGCTGTTGTGGCCACTCCCCTAGTTCACTGCGACCAGTCGATCGAAGTCCGACTGTTTTATGCAGATATTGTGTGGGATAAGGTTTTACTTGAACCAATTTTATCAAAAAAGAGATATCCAATGATCCATGCTGAAACAAAAGCCACCCAAAGCTTTGGGCCATGTTAGGGCCAGATTGGAAAAAATCTTGATTTTGGCTGTAAATATGCCAAAAATGTGGCGTCTGCACGAACCCATTCAGACAGACTCTTGTTTCGTAAGTAAAAATTGACGAATGTATATCCGGAAGACACCACGCGAAAAATGATATGTTTGTCCACATTGGACAACCGGGGTTTTGGTAATCGGGTCTGTCGGTGTGGCTGCTACTTGTATCATTTGAGCATCTCAGACTTCGGTGTGCCGTAATCCTGAACGAGCCGACAGACACTGTTCAGGAGCGATTGGTTAAGCTTTACAGGACACCATTAGCATAACAGCCACCAACTGATGTGTGATATTGAATGCTTCTTCGAACACTGTCCGTTGTAACAAACTTTTTCATCAGCATCCTTAAAGGTTTACACTCAACCAACTGCACATCTACTTAATTTGCATTAAGTCTACCAGTGGTCGTCTCCAAACTTTCACCGCGGCTGCATGAAAGTAAATCAGTTTGGTACTCTGTCGGTTGTCAGATTGAACAAAACCGTTATAAGACGAAAACTGGCAAATGCAAGCATTTCGTATTGACTCGTCAGTACCAAATTTACAATAACATGAAACAGGTTTTCTATATCAAGCAGTTAGGGGAGCAGAGTGGATAGTCAATCAGTGGTTTAGGAAAGGTCACTAAGTCCAGGGAAGGGTCAAGTTTACGAGTAAGTGTTTCTGAACACACAAGGCCGGCTTCAGTCGATTGATTGCGACCGCCTCGGCAAACCGCAAGAATCTTGGATTGGAGTGACTTAATAGGATTCCGAATGCACAAATTGGGTCGATAACGTGACCAGTGGTCAGGACGTGTCTTGCGACTGCGGACGCTGGTTGCTTGCGTGTTTCAACCACATTATCGTTCTGTAATACAGAGTCCTGCACCGATTTAGGCAAATGTTCCTTCACTCTGGAGATCAAGCACCTCTCGGTTCTGTCTATGTAACTTTCTTTGCAATTACATGCAAGTTGGTAGGCACAATGTGAGGTGGCACCGATAAGCTGATCTCCTTTGATTGAAGGGACAGGTGGTTTATGGGTCTGGGATGATACGCAGAGTTCCGCTGAGTTAAATGTTTGTTTAATCGAATTCACTAGTCTTTGAGTTGTTTGATGCATGCAATAATCACCTTCAAATGGCAATTCTATACAAACCCTCTTCTTTCTCACTGTGGCCACCTGTTCGGAAGGTGGGTTCGGTTTACTATGCCTTTCTATGAACCTTTTTGGATACCCGTTAGATTGTGGTGTAGATGTGATCAAGTCTAATTCCTTCGCAAGACTGTCCTGTGTACAGATTCGCCTTGCTCGTGTGAATAGTGTATTCTCTAGTGCATGTTTGTGATGGACCGGTGTGAAACTACCAAAGTTCAGGTATTGACCGGACCACGTGGATTTCTTATAGACGGCTCTTTTGATAGAGCCATCCTCCCGGGACTATTGAGTATGTCTAGAAACGGCAAACAGTTGTCGGTCTCAAATTCACACGTTACTTTCAAGTTGGGATGACAACTATTGAAGCGCTGCACTAGGTTATCTGTTGCCTGCTTATACCGACTGAACACTAGTGTATCATAGACGTAACGTTTGTAATATGACAGACTCGCTCTGTCTGTAGCTAACTCCTGCTCAACCCTTAACATGAAAAAATCTGCTAGGATGGGCCCTAGTGGACTTCCCATGGCTACCCCATCTATTTGGCGGTAGCACCGATCAAGAAAACGTAAGCTGATGTCTGATGGCTGGGAATAGTGGTGGTGGTGTTTGTAGCTCGGGTTGATTGTTTTGGTATTGATATGTTGCCGAGCTTGGCATTTAGGTTGCAAACGTTTCATCACCAAGCGAGGTGATATCATCAGTGCGTGAGTGTTCAGCTGAACACCGGAAGCTGATGTTTTCAGTACATAACAATAAGGCTTCCCTCAGAATATCACTAGGCAGAGGCAAAGTAGTGTGGCTCATTTCGACGAGCTCACAAATATAATCGATTGCCTCGTGTAACGGGACATTCGTGAATAGTGACTGAACGTCTATAGAACACATCAACTCATTAGCAAGATTAATGTTGTCTAAGTCACTGATCAATTCAAAAGAATCTTTAGTAGAATGTGCTCGGAACTTCTGTTTCAATATAGTTAAGATTGCGACTAGCCAGCCTGTCAATTTATGATACGGAATGTTTGTCATCGCCAGGATAAGCCTAAGAGGCCATCCAGACTCGTGTGTTTTGGGAAGGCCGTAGAGCTGAGGTGTTGACGACCCACATGGTTTAAGAGCTTTGTAAGTCTTGTCATCGATTAAGCGCATTTGTTAGAGCAGTTAAAGATGCCGTGCTATGCAGTCTTCTATTTCAGTGACGTTGTCTACGGTGTCTATTTGCTGAAACTTCGTTTGGCCCTCTAGTATTGACAATATCTTCTATACATATATGTCCCTATCAAAAGAGCCGTCTATAAGAAATCCACGTGGTCCGGTCAATACCTGAACTTTGGTAGTTTCACACCGGTCCATCACAAACATGCACTAGAGAATACACTATTCACACGAGCAAGGCGAATCTGTACACAGGACAGTCTTGCGAAGGAATTAGACTTGATCACATCTACACCACAATCTAACGGGTATCCAAAAAGGTTCATAGAAAGGCATAGTAAACCGAACCCACCTTCCGAACAGGTGGCCACAGTGAGAAAGAAGAGGGTTTGTATAGAATTGCCATTTGAAGGTGATTATTGCATGCATCAAACAACTCAAAGACTAGTGAATTCGATTAAACAAACATTTAACTCAGCGGAACTCTGCGTATCATCCCAGACCCATAAACCACCTGTCCCTTCAATCAAAGGAGATCAGCTTATCGGTGCCACCTCACATTGTGCCTACCAACTTGCATGTAATTGCAAAGAAAGTTACATAGACAGAACCGAGAGGTGCTTGATCTCCAGAGTGAAGGAACATTTGCCTAAATCGGTGCAGGACTCTGTATTACAGAACGATAATGTGGTTGAAACACGCAAGCAACCAGCGTCCGCAGTCGCAAGACACGTCCTGACCACTGGTCACGTTATCGACCCAATTTGTGCATTCGGAATCCTATTAAGTCACTCCAATCCAAGATTCTTGCGGTTTGCCGAGGCGGTCGCAATCAATCGACTGAAGCCGGCCTTGTGTGTTCAGAAACACTTACTCGTAAACTTGACCCTTCCCTGGACTTAGTGACCTTTCCTAAACCACTGATTGACTATCCACTCTGCTCCCCTAACTGCTTGATATAGAAAACCTGTTTCATGTTATTGTAAATTTGGTACTGACGAGTCAATACGAAATGCTTGCATTTGCCAGTTTTCGTCTTATAACGGTCTTGTTTCGAATTTGTCAGATTGCCATCACTTCCCTTCGACCGTGGCCCACCAATGTGGTCTGATCTCCAAACCAAGTTGCGTACAGATACCGTCGGGCAAACTGAACTCAGTCAGTTTTTATCGAACCCAATCCAGTATAGTCGTAGTCAGAACAACACACGGCTGTTGCCTTCCGTTTCGGATCAGAATGCTACAGTGACTGAAGCCATTGGAGTCCTGTGCACAACACACAGACACAAAGTAGTTTGCTCTGCACCGTCTGTAGTTGCACCCACACTCCAAGCGCTCAGTGTTAACTCGGAGGAAAAAGACCAGAATGTGTATGAGTGAAGGCATTTTTTTATTCCAATCATCCAGTGCTAGTTACCCAGATGGTGAGCTAGTACGAAAGTGACACACTTAACTCTCGGAAACAATGTGTGGAAAAACTCTAACTGCACAGTCCCAGCTAGAAAAAAAGATATTGGTAATACAAGACAAGAAATGGTGGAATACAGGAATAACTATTATTTCGCTTCAGAGGGCTAGAGGAAAAATTGGACATTCAACTGCGGACCAAAGAGACTTTTTTCACTCACTGAACTGTAAAGCTTAAGGAAAGAAATGGCAGAAGATAACCGCGGTACAGTTTCCGGAAAGGAAGGCTGGTGACCTAGCAGACGACGGGATCATTGGTTGATTAAAACAGAGTGAACATAACCTACAAGGCAGACTTGCCCCTAAGGTAATCGTGTTTCCAGCAATGGTAAGCTGAGAGTAGGTTGATGACAAGGCAGGTCTTCAGATAACATAGCGGTTCAATCTGGTCAACATTTTTGAACGAGATGTCCACGCCGATCAGGATTACACAGCAAGTTGTTTTCACCATGACACCACTTCATGATCGAAATAGAAGAGGATGGCATACTGACGCAAGGTAGATTTGGTTCAATAACAAGGTCACAAAACTGCGAAATGTCATGCGACTCTTAGCGTTTTGGCAACGTGGCTATAAAATGCCACACCAGAGTCCACAAATAGTGTGGTGAACCTAAAATCACAGCATAATGTGCTTCAGATTCTACGGGGCAATTGTTAGTTTTCAATCAAACTTTCGCTGATTTGTAAATCAGTTTTGGTCGTGGATGCAGCTTTTGTCATTTATCGTTTAGTGAAATATTATCAAGAACACGCTGGACTAGGAAAGTATAGTATTTTTGCTTCGTTCATTTGCGTCCAGTGACACATGCTGGTTCCGAGCCTTGCGTTGCCCAACAAACGTTGAGGTGTTTACTGAAAAGTTTGTCATCAGCCATCTCTTGTCAATTGTAGACCATGGTGGCCAAAACGATGTGTTCTGGCGATTTGGCCTGAAATGCGCGTACATCCTCGTGCCGGCTAGCTTGGTTGCGGTTGCAGCGATGTGTCGGGGCCGTCCCCCAACCCACCTTATTGGAGAGTTCCGTTTTTCGGTAAGCTCTGGGTAAGCTTTCCGGTAAGCTCTCTGGGAAAGGCAGGTCTTCAGATAACATAGCGGTTCAATCTGGTCAACATTTTTGAACGAGATGTCCACGCCGATCAGGATTACACAGCAAGTTGTTTTCACCATGACACCACTTCATGATCGAAATAGAAGAGGATGGCATACTGACGCAAGGTAGATTTGGTTCAATAACAAGGTCACAAAACTGCGAAATGTCATGCGACTCTTAGCGTTTTGGCAACGTGGCTATAAAATGCCACACCAGAGTCCACAAATAGTGTGGTGAACCTAAAATCACAGCATAATGTGCTTCAGATTCTACGGGGCAATTGTTAGTTTTCAATCAAACTTTCGCTGATTTGTAAATCAGTTTTGGTCGTGGATGCAGCTTTTGTCATTTATCGTTTAGTGAAATATTATCAAGAACACGCTGGACTAGGAAAGTATAGTATTTTTGCTTCGTTCATTTGCGTCCAGTGACACATGCTGGTTCCGAGCCTTGCGTTGCCCAACAAACGTTGAGGTGTTTACTGAAAAGTTTGTCATCAGCCATCTCTTGTCAATTGTAGACCATGGTGGCCAAAACGATGTGTTCTGGCGATTTGGCCTGAAATGCGCGTACATCCTCGTGCCGGCTAGCTTGGTTGCGGTTGCAGCGATGTGTCGGGGCCGTCCCCCAACCCACCTTATTGGAGAGTTCCGTTTTTCGGTAAGCTCTGGGTAAGCTTTCCGGTAAGCTCTCTGGGTAAGGCTTTTAGTTGGAAATTTTGTGAGTTGGTTTCGACAAGGGATTTTCTAACCGTGTCGACAATAGCGGAGGGTTCGTTACGTAATGACAGAAGTGAAGTCATCAGATTAACGGTGGTAGGCCAAAGTTCTGAATGCTATGGTGATATCATTCCTCCCGTTTTCCAGTTACCAAATTCGTACCACACCTACCACAACACTGAGTCCGGGATTATTATGCGGGTAAATGCCACCTCAAGGATCGGAACCTCGAACAACTTAATTCCTCCAAATATACCCATTGAAGTCCTGAGAATCACAAATTGGCACAAAAATCCATTTTCTAAGTTCTTTCATCAACCTAATTACAAAAAAATAAATATGTAAGCGGCAATTAGGGTGTGCCGGAAAAATGCTCAATAGAGGTCATGGAAGGCGTGTCTGTTGTCAGTTACACAATAAATATTCCAAACTGGGCTTGGTTGATTATGGGCCAAGGGAGATCAAGCGAACGCACGGACTTCTTCTGGGCTCTGTGGTCAGGTTTTCGCGATCAGATGCCAATGGCCTCGGCAGCGGTCAAAATTTGGAGTCTCACCATTTTTGTTCCATCCCTTAGCACTCGATGGACAATCTGGATGACATCTTTCATACGTTTTAATCACACCACTGTTCAACTACACATGATGATTTTCACTCACTCTGTCAGGCAATCGCCTTGTAGTACACTCAATGCATGATACTCGACACGGGCAGATGAATGACACACACAACAGCCGGTTGTCGATTATGGAAGTTTGTTTTGAGTTATGACTGGATAACTGATGCTGAACGGAAACTCACGCACAATTAAATGGCAATGTAGGCTGTTTCGACTAACTTTCTGGGCTTTCCTGAGATAAATTCGGCCATGGGATCGCTCTTGAAATGGGGACTAATAAGCACAGGTTTCTCATTCACAGAAGGTGATATGAGTTTCAAATCTACTGCCCTCATCGCCTTCTGAGTGAAACGCATTGGGTAGTCATTCCGCATGAACACATCTTGTGGAAATTCCGGCTCAGCTTGTAAATTGTCAGGGATGCATATCTTTAACGCTGTATCCGTCAGGCATAGTATGAGATTTCGCTTTTGATTTAGCAGAACGAAACTGTCAAAGCGGATGTGTTGGCCACTCCAATTCTGTTTTCTGTAAATGTTTCGTTGGATTGAACCATCTTTCCTTCTTACTATGCCAATATCCAAAAAATTTATTTAGCGATTTTTGTTTGACTCCTTGTTCATGTTAGCATTCTAGTTGGCGACGCGAAAAATATCATCAACATGGCGTTTGTAAAATGTAAATTGTTCAATGACCGCACTCAATTGGTTCGTATTCCGTTTGTCCATGAAAGCGTCAGCTAACTGGCGAGTCAGAGTCACTCCATTTCACTGCCGGCAGATCGCATTGTTGAACAAAAACTCAACGTTTCTAGCGCAGAGCACCAGCAGCTCTCTCAATTCATCTTTTGTAATGCCCATATGTCTGTTGTTGCGTCCGGTGTAATCGCATAAGTAGTTGTCTTTTATAAAGGCACATTCTTAAAGCGTGGTGCAGAATCGAAGAACAACATTCTTTGATTGTTTAGGTTCAGGTCTCGGATTGTGTCAATGAAATGAACCGTGTCCCGGAGAATGTGCTTTGCCAGCTCCAACTTGATGGGTTTGAGTAGATCGGCAAACCATTTGGCCTTGGCAGGATAAGGCAAGATGCACATATCTATACCATTTTCTATATCTGTTTCCATTTTAGGCACAAGATTTTCCATCACGCGCCAAAGCAAATCACTTCGGTGCATTAGAATTTCCACCTTAGATTCGTGGACGTGAAGGCCAGAACGCGATTAGCCCTGCTAACCGTAAGGGACGACCAAACTTAATTAGAGTGCTTCGCATTGGCTACTTTGGTAGAGGAAGTGGTTTGGGTTAATCGAGGGGTGTCAACGGATTTGCTTAATGAGAACGGGGTTAGCGGCCAAAGTGGAGCACAGATCACCTGACCCTGTTCCTACTAATTCATCAAACCGCTGACCGTATTGGTTCCTTTGACAGGTAAAGGGTTGCGAGTGGTTAGGGGTGTCTGTGAATCTCACGTCCAATAGGCGTGAGCTTTGGGGTCGTGGTAGAATTCGAGTTGTGATGTGAAAGTGAACCAGGTTGTCAGAACATTTTCATTAGTTCTCTCACATACATGGCTGGCGGACGCAGATACACTCGCATCAGTCCCGAAACACGCAGACGTATTATCGAAACAATTGAAAGGGTCGATGACTGGTGCACGGTTACCCTTCTGAACAGTGTCAAGTGTGATACCGCTTACAAGTGTCTACATGTGGATTGCATCAGTTATGAAGCTCAGCTTCGTATAGGACACAGAAGCAAGATTCTGACAGAATCAGAGATCGCTGGGTTGCTGGGGTGGATTTCCATGGACCCAACGATTACACTGCAATTTTTGAGACTGAACGTGAAGGCTGAGTTTGAGAAGGAGTTGTCGAGATCACGTTCGACTACCCCCATTCGACGACACAGTAGCCACGCAGGATCACGTGATTCTCGTCAGCCGCCATCGAACGCTAATCCGGATCACTGCTGGTATCGCAAGCAATTTGGCAACAAAGCCCGACGATGCCGACAGCCTTGTACCTTTGGTCCAGTCAGCAAACAGGGCAGCCAAATCCACATGGTTAACGGCGTAACTCGCCCTCCTAGTCGTCTCTTCTTTCTAAAAGATCACGAGTCGGGGATTCGCTATCTTATTGACACAGGTGCCGAGGTCAGCGTGATCCCACCTGAGACCCACGACTTGAACAGGTCATCTATTTAGAATCTTTGCGCGGCCAACGGAAGCACTATAAAAGTGTTTGGTCAGCGCTCTCGCATACATAATTTAGGTCTCCGTAGGCCTTTCCGCTGGATCTTTACGGTCGCCGAAGTCCAAATGGCGATTATCAGCATCGACTTTCTCCAGCACTTCGACCTTTTGGTAGATTCCAGACGACACCGTCTAGTCGATCAAACGAAAAAGCTTACGGTTACAGGGAATTTGACCGATAAGGTATCAATCAGTCCCGCATATCAAAGCTCTTCAAAACTAAACTCCTATAGTTTTCTAATGGATAAGTATCCAACTGTTTTTCGACAGTCTTCATCTCTGCCTGCCGTCAGGGGTTCCACGAGGCACCACCTAGTCACGACAGGCCCGCCGGTGTTCGCCAAAGCTCACAGGTTGACACCAGACAAGCTTAAGATAGCCCGCGCTGAGTTTGAGCACATACTCGAGCTCGGAATCATTCGCCCGTCCAGTAGCCCTCGGGCCTCTCTACTCCACATGGTCCCTAAAGCGTCAGGCGATTGGCGCCCGTGTGGAGATTATCGTTCGCTCAACAACGCCACAATACCCGACAGGTACCCGATTCCGCACATACAGGACATCACGGCTAGCCTTCATGGCACCAGTACGTTCTTGAAAATTGATCTGGTGTGCGCATACCACCAGCTCCCGGTTGCGGATGAGGATGTCGCAAAAACAGCCGTCATCACACCATTCGGTTTATTCGAGTTTCTACGTATGCCGTTTGGTTTGCGAAACGCTGCACAAACGTTTCAACGTTTCATCGACGACGTCACACGGGGTCTGGATTCCGTCCACCCCTACATCGATGACCTATTAGTTGCAAGCGCGTATAAAGAAGAACACCAGATTCATCTGCGACAGCTCTTCGACAGATTAGCAACTTTTGACATAACGATTAACGCGGAAAAGTGTGTTTTTGGTCAATCAGCGATAGAGTTTCTAGGACATTACGTTGACCAGCACAGTATTCGACCGTTAACCGATAAGATAGGATTAATCCGTGATTTTCCCCCTCGTACCACCCTCGCCGCTATTCGTCGATCTAACGGGATGGTCAACTACTATAGGCGGTTTATTCCACATCGCGCTCAGCTTATGCAGCCTTTAACCAAGTTACTCCGCGGCCGTGTCAACGGAGTTGTAGAGTTATCACCAACAGCCATCGAGTCGTTCGATAGAATTAACGACGCATTAGTCACCGCCGTTATGTTTCACCACTTCAACTCAGCCGCGGAAATAAGTGTAACTGTTGACGCGTCAGACACCGCAGTCGCCGCCGTACTTCAACAGTTCGTCGATGGACTCTGGAAGCCGCTCACCTTCTTTTCCAGACGTTTACTTCCGGCTGAAACTAGGTATAGTACGTTCGGTCGTGAGTTGTTAGCAATTTACTCGGCCGTTCGTCACTTCCGACATGCCCTCGAGGGAAACCAGTCTGTGATTTTCACCGACCACAAACCGTTGGTTTTTGCTTTCCGCAGTAGGTCTGAGAGACATTCGCCCCGCGAAGTTCGCCATCTGGACATCGTATCCCAGTTTATGTCTGATATACGCCACGTTTCTGGCAGCGATAACGTTGTGGCTGACGCTTTATTCCGAGTGTCAGCACTAGTTGGTCACGGTCCAATCGACTTAAACGCTATGGCCAACGCACAACGTTCGGAAAATGATTTCCGCGCCTTCTGCCAAAAATCAGCTCTACGGCTGACTGATCAACCTTTGCCAGCGTCTGCAGACACTATCCTTTGCGATACCTCTACTGGACATCCACTTCCAGTAGTTTCCACTCTTTTTCGACGACGCGTGTTCGACACGCTACACAACATCGCCCATCCTGGCATCCGGACCACGGCCAAGCTCATTTCCGATAGGTGCGTCTGGCCTGGTGTGCAAAAGGATCTTCGCACGTGGGCACGATCTTGCCTAGCTTGTCAACAGGCTAAGATTCACCTCCACTTGTCGGCCACGATTGGACGATTCCTTTCGATTACATCTCGACCTACACAGCTCCACATCGACATTGTAGGTCCTTTGCCACCTTCCAATGGGATGACATATCTTTTGACGATGGTAGATCGTTTCACGCGGTGGCCAGAGGTCGTTTCCATAACCGACGTTCGTTCATAGACTGTAGCACGCGCATTCGTTGAGCATTGGGTAGCATCTCATGGTTGCCCTGCCACGGTTACGGCCGACCGTGGCCCTCAGTTTGAGAGTGGTTCCTTTGCGGAAACACTGAGCGCGCTTCGATGTCATCGCACGCGGACCATGGCATACCACCCGGCTGCAAACGGTATTGTCGAACGCTTCCACCGACAACTAAAAGCAGCCCTCGCTGCGGTCGACGGAATCCGTTGGACAGAAGCCCTGCCAATGGTTTTACTCGGCATCCGCGCCGCCCTTAAGACTGACCTTCACGTTCCGAGCGCCAACCTCCTGTATGGTCAACCACTGCGTCTTCCTGGCGATTACTTTTCGTCTGCCACCGACGCCCTTCGATATGATGCATCTTACGCCAAACAGCTCGTTTCCCACATGCGCCGCCTCCGTGTCACGGACACAGGAGAACAAAGCCGCAAGGTGTTTGTTCCTAAAGACCTCCACGACTGCACACATGTGTTTGTTCGCGTAGATGATTTACGACGCTCGCTCGAGCAACCTTATGAAGGTCCTTTTAGAGCACTTTAACAAAAGGATTGCTTTTACGTGCTCGAGCGTCAAGGGACACGGTCAGCATCGATCATCTGAAACCGGCCTACTTCGAAAGGACAGAGGAAGCCTTCAATGATCCTCCGCAGCTCCAATCCACGCCGGCGGCTGTCTCAGAACAGCCTCGCCTAAGCGCATCGTTCTCAGCAGACATCACGGTTCTGCCGATGACGCCAGCACGCGCCGTAACGCGTTCAGGTCGTAGGGTGCACTGATCGAAGCGTCTCATAGAGGATTAGCGTTTGTGAAATCTCGTTTTTTTCGGTCATAACACAAAAAAATTGCGAAAATTTTTTTCTCGAAAATACAAAAAATATCGTTTTCAAAACAAAAACAATTGCGTTTGCCCAGGTTTCTCTCTCTCAAATGTCCCTATTCGCTGTAAAATTTGGTTGAGTCCGTACTGATATTCAGCCAGTTTCATTCTATTTTCCGTCGCATGTCTCATCCGACGCCGACATGACGTGTGTGGCATCTTTGATCGCGATCATCCTTGATCTCGTATCAGATGTCGTGTTTGAAAGTTTCGTGGATGCCTCGCCTCGAACATTTCTTTTAACGGTTGTTTCGGCACCTTCAAGGGAGGATACTCGAGTGGGAGCTCGCTAGGAACTGTGGGCATTAGTGCTCCTCCACCTGCGGCGTCTGGGGATTTTCTTACCAATCGCAGGCTGATTGGATATCGGCTGGCACGCCTTGAACCAGATCAGGCCAAGGGTGGCTGGCCCCAGTTGTCCTCATCAGGATCGAAGGATTGTTGGCACAGTACCCTTCTAGGGGGGGAGCTGTGTAGCGGCCTAAAGATTTCACTGGCCTGCCTGCGGTATGGTGTGTAAAATAGTTCCAAAACTCATAGTTGCATATTGTACCTACGCTATTAAGAAAGCTCGCATGATGCATGCTATCCGATTGTTTGTCTGTATGTGATGTGACCGTGGCGCAAACCCGAAGGACACACGTGTCACACTCTTTCGGTTTACTCGCCCGTCCACGGCCGGTCTCTAGCCTCTCTGGCTAATTCGCGTGTCGGTGCCTTTTATAGCCCTATCAGAGACCACCTGTACATTTCGTCGAATAAAGATTTGTTCTCTCTTCTCAACGGCCTTTTGCTTCTCGCGTCTCATAATTGCGTACCTGAGGAAAATGCGACTTAGTCCGACGAGCACTAAAGATGTCAATCAGATTGTCCATCGAGTGCTAAGGGATGGAACAAAAATGGTGAGACTCCAAATCTTGACCGCTGCCGAGGCCATTGGCATCCGATCGTGAAAACCTGACCACTGAGCCCAGAAGAAGTCCGTGCGTTCACTTGATCGCCCTTGGCCCACAATCAACCAAGCCCAGTTTGGAATATTTATTGTGTAACTGACAACGGACACGCCTTCCATAACCTCCATTGAGCATTTTTCCGGCACACCCTAATTGCCGTTATCATAATTATTTTGTTGTAATCAGCCTGATGACCAAACACAGAAAACAGGTCTACTCCGCCTTTTTTCGTTGTGTTGAAATGTGCACTACCTATGATCAGCCCCGATATTATCCATCACGAATGCTAGCCCGTCTTCAAATGTAGCATATCCTGATGGCGCAATTGTCCGACGTATTAGATGACTGAATGTAAATTTTCAACTGGTCGCTGATACATCAAACTTTGTGAAACCTCTCGTCATCATTAACTGCTAACGTCGTCTGAATCCGCCGAGAATTTGCACTACCCCGTGTACTTTGTACTCCGCGCATGCTTATTTCTGAGAAAGTCTTATGAGTATATTGTATGCACTTATGTACTTTTGGCTGATTCTTGTACTAGTGTTCCCTAAGATACGCTTAACCGCCATGGGAGCTTTGGAAGCCTGCATTCATTGTCATCCGAACAATAGATGAAATATGACCTCACCTGAGACTAACAATAATCTGACTACTGATCAGTAAGAAGTGAGTATCTACGTATTACAGTGTGAATTACTAAGCAATGAGATTACGTGAAGCAACAGTTTTCTAAAAAATTCAAACATGGAATTCACACCCAATTTCTTTGCAGTATATATCTCTCGAGCCGGTCTTAAACTTTGTTAGGTAGTTCCGCAGACCTCAATTTACGAGGTTCCGCGAATTGTGATCAAGATTTATATCCCACAGAAAAGTTGTTTCTAGCTTCAGTGACATTACAACCAAAAGAGAAGAATTTTACTCCAAGTGAATTCAACAAAGTGAATTTAACAAGATGTGTCTACATCGAAATATGAAATACCTATGAAATTATGCTTCATCCGTGTACTTCAGTTATCAGAGTTACAAAAGTGTGTCCTCTGGACTTCTACTGCTTCTCAACTCGGCCAGCATGTTTTTCTACAAACGGTCATCTATATGGTAAGATATTTTGGACTCTGCCTTAGTAGGAGGTATCTTCTGCCACTGACCTTGAAAAATGACTAATCATTTGACCGTCCTTCTTATTTCGTTGATTTTATTGCAATATTAGGTTCAATATGTAGACTGACATATAAGTAATTATTGCACAAAGTTGCCAGTCAAGAAGGCTAGATGCGGAATACTTTACTCGATTTAGAGGAAATAACACAAATTCGAGTTATTATTGGTATTCAGTTTAACGGAGGTCTTTTAAAGGTTGCTGATTTGAGAAGACTGAAAACGCCTACTTAAGACCGATATTTTGATGGTCGATTTAAAAGATAGGTTGGATATAGGAAGTGATCACACACAACAGTGAAAATAACAAATTTCCCAAGTAAAATGTTGGTCTAAGGGTAAAATTAAGCAGAAATTCACCTGTGGTGTACCGAACATAACAAGCACTTCAGTATGTAGAAACCAACAGCCGGCTAACAGCGATAGGTTGATCAGTACGCAATCTGAAGACTTGCTTTGTGTCTTGAGTTTCACCCGAAAAAACAACTGGTTGTACTAATAAGACAGGCTCAAGGTAGTAAATTCTGCACTGGGAATACCTGGCCACAGACCTGTACCTTACGTGTCGAGTGACTGGTGTGATGTGATTTCAGCAGTATACTCCTGAGTTTAGTTGGACGAAGCAAGACCATTTTTTGAAACGGGTAATTTGGTTAGTGGAGGATAAGTCAATGCATTATTGAAGAATAGTACAGGAATGTTAGCAGAAGAAATGCTGCGATCCAATTTGTCGCAATGAGAGATACTGGAGATAGACTTGATTAGTTAACACCAAACGAGGGAGTACTAGGGAGCTGAGAATTACCGAAACGTTCTAACCAGTCCAGTATGTAGCCTGATTACCGAAATCGATTAACCGGGCCGTTTAAGATGTGGTCCGCGCCCACACTGCGGTCGTCTGAGACAAACTTTTCCATGTCTGCTTATAACTAATTATATCGGTATAGCAAAGTAGTGTGAAATA
Organism: Paragonimus westermani; assembly: GCA_008508345.1. Classification (NCBI taxonomy): domain Eukaryota; kingdom Metazoa; phylum Platyhelminthes; class Trematoda; order Plagiorchiida; family Troglotrematidae; genus Paragonimus; species Paragonimus westermani. The sequence continues at coordinate 100,529 of QNGE01001701.1, forward strand.
ACGATGGGACTGAACACAAACAGCACACAGTTGAAAAAGCTTGAGTTGTTACTCACCCCATTTAGAATAATTCAATGCGTTGAATGCATAGGATTATTTGCCACACGTAAAACACAATCCACCAAAAGCAGATTTGCAACACTAGACAAATATTATCTTTCATTTTGCACATGCATTTCTCAAGCAGTGAATATGCGAAACTGAATTCAGATGGCCAACGCAGATGTACCAACCAATCGGTGAGACCGCATCTCTCAGACAGGTAGTCAGATCAGCCAATCATCTCGCGTACTGCAAACCCAACAGTTTAACAAGCGACAAATGGCTTAGTTCATTCAAACGTTACTGGACTGAATTTGAAACAACTAAACAGAATGCAGGCGATACGCCTAAAATGTAACAGGACTTAGGCAAGCTGGTAAGTAACTTGAATTTTCTTTTGTTAATTTTTCGACCAACTCACTGAAAAACCCGTAATGGTTTGAAGATGCTACCAAAAATTTCTGAGCCATTCATTGTCTACTTTGCACTTTACCAGCACCAATCGAGTTAATTCATATTTGTGTTTGGAATAATTTATTTGGCTTTGTTTGAGTAAGTAAATAAGGATACTTCGTAAAATGCAACAATTCTGGTCCTGGAGTTTATAATTGCAAACAACACATATTTAATGGATGGCGTAACTCACTGGTTTATTTGGGGTGCTAATTTTGTGGCCAGCCAGGTTTCAGAGTATTAGATAATTTGATTGCATCAGTTTTATAATTAGCGTGTTTCAACTATACTTGTTCATAAGTCACCGAGTGACGCACTTCAGCGTTTTCTTTAGACCGGGGTACTCTATGAGATCTTTCTCCACGTTGTTGTTTGGCAAAACATCTTTTGTATGACAGCCTTTATTAATTCACTGATGTCGGCATCCAGTGCTTTTAATTTTTTAGTGCTAGTCTGTTTTCCTTCTGACAGCAGTGTTTGGAAAGTTTCTTCTAAATGGCAAATTGCCCACGACACCAACCAGAGGCAGTGTCGAATCCAATTTTTCCTAAGGTCTTCTCTTTTAGACTAACTAGTGAAACTGTTAATTTCTCTTAACCCTCCCATCAACAGGTTAACAAAAATCCTCACCACTTCATTCATTTGAAACTGCTTATGACAACTGGAAATGAATCCCACTCAAGTCAGTCACATGAAAAATAAATCGCACAAAAAAATAAACGGTGAAATTTCAACACAAGACGAACATGTGTTGGTGAAGTCCAGTTTAAAGAATGACGTCGACCAGCTGGATTGGTTCAATGCATCCTTATTCCGGACAGTAGGTGACAAAAGGCGTAACGTTGAAGAAGCGTCTGGATATACGACTGCCAATTTGGGTGAACAATTTAGTGCGATTGCCGCAGACGCAATTCGGATTCAAAACTCAAATGTTATCAGTAAGAGCCGTTTCCTACGAAAAGTAGAAACTGGGCCTCTTCCAAGATCATCCAGAATAGCTTCCCTTAGTAGGCTGGAACCGCAACCAGACAATGTCATTTCACCTCTGCTGCGTGGAACCCTTTACAGTGAGGTCGACGGTAGTTCACTGATGTCAGAACGGCCAGTTTCCATGTACTGTGTACCATCACCGACTGAACTCCAGTCGGCTGAACAAAACTTGGGAACTCTGAATGAGAGAAGTCAACCAAGGCAAAAGATCCCAACCAAACACACAACACTGACAGGTGAACTAGCTTACCAGCACGCGACCGATTCGCCGCAGTTCGTCAGACTAACCTCGTCGAAATTGCCCAAGACCATTAAGGCCGCTCCGTCATGTCCCGGCTTTCTTGGCAAAACGCAGCCATGTAGTAAATTACAGCCATTACGAAACAAGGTTTCTCCTGGGTTTTCCAGCTACGAGCTTCGGGATTCCAAGACAGATGGGTTCGGATTCTACCGAATACAGGGTACTATCGGAACGGGAAATTTCTCTCAAGTCAAACTTGCCACACATATTCTGACTAAAGGTGAGTTAAACCATTTATCTGATTAACCAACGATTTAACGAATATTCAATAAAGATGCTGTAAATTTGTCTAGCAACTCAGGATAATCACTGGCTTCTTCTTTTAAATTAAAAACGGTCACAAATTTTGAGTTAGCCCTTTTATGGCCAAGATTATTAACCTAAACGATAGAGATGTTGAGACTAGGAAATAGTTGGTGGGTTTGAAAGCTCACAGACATAGTTATTACCGCTAACAGAAAATTGTCGTTACCATTGGTAAAGGCACATTGCTGCCTCAAGTTCCAACTGCACTAGAGAAGTTACCTCCGAAAGTACTTGCCACAACCTTTGTTCACAAACTGTTGGCTTGATTACGCTAGGTCAATAGTGAACATACATCGTACCGTGTTGCGGCGACCAGTCCCATTCGAAGGTGCATGGACCAGAAGTGGGATTCCTAGAACAGTACTGGTGATAGTGTGATATTCATTCTGAAACTTCCAGTAGCTTTTTAGCCACTTATAACAACCATTGGTATGAAGTCGGGGCTATAGGCATGAGTTGAACACCTTCATATTTGATCGCAGCTTCCGGGCTCCGGCGGACTTTTCAACGAGTATTTTGTCAGATATCTTTGACGAAATAAGTCTGCCTTCTAACTAGGAACTGAATCCCAGTCCGTATGTTTCTGAGGCAAGTGTGTTGGCCAACGTATCACTGACCCTACATTGGGCATGACCAAATGATCCCAATTGATCGACTAACCACAACCAGTTGTTCAATATGTTTGGTGAAATCTGTTTTGAATCTGACTGGGTGATCTTGACCGCAGGATTAGTGGTTGGATTTAAGGAGATGACTGCTGTTTCTTTTAGCGAGATGACTGTACAAGCTGGGTCTTAGTTACAAAAGATCGAGTTTAATTGTTCAATCACGTTCAGTGCTTGGTGGCACTGTGATTGACGTACTCATCTTGAAAGCTCATGGACAAGTGTTAGGATTCTGACTGAGCGAAAGATGTTGATTGTTAATGCTTATAAGGAAGAAAAAACCCAGGACCTTTCACCATAGGCCAAAGGATAAACCTATTTGTCTAGTAAGGCATTCGATTAGGGAGAATGGAATCAAGCTTAAGCGTGTTCAACAGAAGCGAAATCGCGGGCCTCCGAATTAAAATCAAGTATCTTTTGGTAATCTAAACGAAAGCTATAAGTTCTAGGTGATCAGCGAGCTCTGAATGAGGGTTCATAGGTACGGCTACGCTGAAATAACCGACAAGTTTCAACCTCCGAAACAACAGAAGTCAAGGTAACTACCATGAATAAGTAAAAGCGGGGTTTTCACAGTATGATGTTTGATGGGCATCTTCAAGCCTATGTAACCTACAAAAAGGGTTAAAAGAAAAGTTTGCCACCTTCTATTCTGGACTGTGGTTTGCAGAACGAGTGACTTCAAACCAAAGTACAATGAGTAAAACCAGACAATTAATTCATTACAAACTTAAATGTCATATGTGGAACATTTATATCAGCCTCCCCAATGAGCGCGAAACTTCAGTTTCCTAAGCCGAATCCGTTGAATATTTCCACAGAATGCGAGAAACAACTTATTAAAGACAAGCTGTTTGGAACAGAATTCATGCTCTAATTAGATCATATGAGCATCCGAAACGAAAAAGCAGTAAAAATTAGGTTCCATAATTATATACACAAGTGGTATCTTTGGCTTGCAGCTTTCCCCCCTTCGGTGTAGGTTGGGAGCAGCAAGCACCACACTCTTTGCTCACACAAATGCGACCACTCACGGTAGCTATGTTACGACAGTTTTGAGTTTTACGCTTCTGCTGTGCATAGGTTCGGACAGCTGCTTCTCGTAGCTACACATTTGGTTACCAAAAGTGTAAAATTAACTTTGTGAAAATCGTTATTCAAGTTGACTATAAACTTTCCTCTTATTAGTCATCCCCTGGTGGCCACAGTACAGCAACGTCAGTTGCTCAGGGCTGGGATATAAGGCATATTTTCCCATACATCTCTTGATAATCCTTTGGTGGCAGGATGAATGTTATACGGCTTCAGATTCGCGATAAGAAACGAATACGCTTTTTGATCTCTGTACGTTAACTGAAGATTTTTGCGACCGCTGTCCAGTCGACGAGCACAATGCTTTTCTCTAAAATCGTGGTGACGTGGAAGAAACAAACCACTAGGATATCTACCACCCCTCACACCGAATGAATCGATTCCATCCAGAGGCTGCCGCCCGACTTACCTACTTATTGCTCAACAGTCTAGTTGTTTATAGTGCACTACACGACTTTTGTTTAAAAAAAATCGTTCTTAATCTACACATGTTTCCCCAAAAAACACGTCTGGTAGGTAGTAATTGTATTGTCTTTTCATGGCCTTTCATATTATCATTCAGGTCAAAGCGTTTTTCTCGAGAGGATGTTTTTCGTCATACATTGTGAAATGTTGGGTGAAAGCCGTTTAGGCGTCCTGATGACATTTCACTGGACGGTTTAATACGTCATGTGAAATGCGTTTGATGCCCAAAGTCAGCCACGTCATGTAGTTGCTCCAGTGTGTGTTATCGGCTTTTGGCGGTTGCTTAAGAAAAAACCAAGCCTGGATGACGACTGTCGCCACCGCCATAACCAGTCTCAACAAAGTTGGGATTTCATTAAGAAGTGTCATTTTGCGAAGAGTTGCGAAAGTTGAAAACGATACCGCTTCTCCAAAATGGTTTTATGTGGCGTCAAACCAAAAATTCGGCCAGAAGATCAAACTGGCTATTCAGATTTTAACACAACAGGTACGGCATCTTTTATAAGGAAAACCGGGTAACCTAAGCACTACCCAAAAACGAATGGGGTTAAAAGTTTGGATGTGACATTTTGGACAACTTCAATGGGGCATCGTTAGTGCGCAGTGGCGAATGTGTTGTAGTTGCACCACAACGTTTTAGGACAAAAATGTGCAACAGCAATTAGTTTAGATTGAGATGGTTCTGACCTGGGGTGAAAAGTGCACGGGCCTCACTCGAAACTCACAGCACTTTCAAAAATGTACTAGCTGAGTCTCCACTCACCATGGGTAAATGAGACGTTCCTCCATTTTATTAATGCTCATTCTTCGAAAATGTTGGAGCATGTGACCCCTAACTGAGCAAAATTCCGTTTAAATACACGTGCTGACCACAGAAAGCCAAATTTTGGCGATTGATCACATTGTGGTAGATGGATTAGCCTTGATTTCGCTACAGGGTACGCATGTAGAGCCTCAGAAGTTATCACTTCTTTAAAACCTCGCGTTTCTTTGATCTAGTTCATGAGTAAGTAATAACATGGAGCGTGAGATGTTAACCTTTCCTTTATTTTCAAGTTGAACATCACACATCTGATTGCGGCGTTCGCATTCAGATAGACTTTCCAGCCAGCCTCTTTCGAAAAGAAGCACTAGACTCGAGTTACGCTCTCATTAGAGCTCGTCCACAGTGCATANGCTCTAATGAGAGCGTAACTCGAGTCTAGTGCTTCTTTTCGAGAGCTACGATCAAATGCGAGTGATGGTCAACTTGAAAATTAACCAAATCCCTGACTACTCACCAGTAATCTTTCGTTTTTTCTCTCCAGTCACTAACGTGGAAGAGTACAGTATATAAAACATACGGATAGTTAAAGTAACAGAAAAGACTTACCTTCGGATTTTACGTAGAAGACGAGCTGAATTTGTTCCAAGGTGAACAAACTAGCTGAGTTAACAATGCATGCACACACAGGGCCCGACGGCTATTGCTTCGAAGAACGTGAACAATTTCACTTTTCGTTTTCGTGTTACTGGCAAATCAAATGAGTTGGTGCGATCAACAACGTGAACTTTTTCCATAATGTGCTCTGCAATGGGTGTTGTGGGATTTCAGATCATTCTTTCTTCTGCCACTGTTTTTTGTGACTGTGCACACCATCCACTCGAGCGTACGTTCAACCATTCTTTGTTGTAGCCATCGAACTGTTCTGCTGATGTAGACGTCACCGCAAATAAAAGTGAACTATTAGAGACAGGAACATTCGGTGTCACGATTATGAACAGGTTGAACAACTCTTTAGTTATAAGTACCAAATGTAATTCAGCCACAGGGAATGTACAAGTTGAAGCAAGCTGTAATTTTCGACATACGTCGGTTGTCATATGGTCGTCTTTAAAAGATTGGTTCGAAAAAGACGAGCTTGTTTTTAGGGGTCGTACGTAAGGCAATCTTAATCGGTCTATTCTGCTAGTGAATATCAACATAATTATCAAAATATCTGATTGCAAGTATTACAATGTTTAACCCCTCTTCGTTCATTGTAAGCGGTCACTTGTGCAGATCCATCAGTTTTGTGAAGTGGAGTTCGCGGCAGAACCTGTTTGTAGACAATCGACGTAAAACAGTAACAGTGTAAATGCTGACCTCTCCAAGTAGCCATGCGATGTACCGGGAGTTTTACTGAGCCATCCGGTTATGAGTGAAGTGTCCAGGTAAATATCCAGATGAACTTTCGTTAGTTTGTTCTTCCTGAGAACAGAAAGATTAGGACAAGCGAAATCCAAGTCTTAAAAGTGCAGCGAAGTGAATATTCATCCTCATCCTCCTCATCCTCCTCCTCATCATCATCATTATCATCATCATCATCATCATCATCATCATCATAGACAGCAATACATCAGTGGTTCACACTAATGCTTAACTGCCACACAACCATGAAGAAAAAGCAAACCCTATATAGAAAGAGAGAAGGAAAAAGAAGGGGACGGGAAGGGACCTAACTACTGAAAATGACTACGTCCATATTCAAACATTCAGCATCAAGGTGCCTACACCTTGCAAACAACACAACCGAGCTGCAAGTGAGAGTAAGGCGTCATCAGCGAGACAGCTTCCTTACGGCTTTCACTGCCCCGCGTCATTAAATGCACTCACTTCACAGACAGCTCGGACAAACAACGACAACATTCACGCCACTGAGCTCGATTAGCCGCCATCTCACCTAGTGTCTCCAACCACCGACTCTGTGAGTCGCGAGGACCCCAGCCCGGGAGACGAACACGACCCACGGTGGCCAACCCCTTCGTGAACGACTTCATTTCCCTACGCCAGGTCATTATCTGTCCACCTCGCACTTTACACCAGTCGGTCGCAGTGTCAGCGAATAGTGCTCGGTGTGGAAGAGGACTAACTGGCATTCTTAATACATGACCTAACCATCTAAGCCTGTGCAAACGTAGGGATTGAACAAGAGAACTCGTCTGACAATCACTACCAAACACCCGCTTTCTAACCTCTTCGTTACTTACACGCTGGTGTCAGCCGATACGAGCGATTGGACACAGACATTGGTGGTAAAATACTTGAATTGAAATATCATCTACATGACGTGTATACATGCTGACGTTATCTACAGCATTAGACAGCTACAACTCAGTCGCTCCCAAAATTATATCCGCGTTAAACCAACTAAGCTATCCATCGATAGGCCTTCAATTTGCCAGTAAGATGATTCTTCAAAATCGAAAAGAATATTCTCTGTGCGTTCTCTAGTGTAATCAACAGGGACGAATAACAGATCCAGTGAAGTCAATGATCACACGGACTTTCCCACATTGCAAACTAATGGTGATTCAGACCAGACATGAGAAACCGTCTGGTTAACTGATCTAAATAGGTCACAAGTTCAATGATTTGAGCCACAAGGACTTTCTTTAATACCACTTCAAAGTGTTGACACCCCGAGCTACAGATGTAATCTTCTGCAAGAGCTTACGGAGTAGAATTCATACAGGCTGGGGGATTTATTTTCCTCCGGCTGCTTACTGGAGTGGGGATGGCGTCCAGTCAGGCGAGGCTCTCACAAGCGGAGGCGAGCAATGTCGCGAATGGGTTGCGCCTAGGTGAGTGCAACGAAGTAAGAGTCCGTTAATCGTTACTCGTTGTGTTCAAAAGCGTACTGCATTGGTAGTTGATTTGTGCAGGCTGAGCGTTGCAAGTCATCCTGTTCCGTTTTGTCCAAAAATGTTAGGGATAATGAGGCTACATTTCTATCCCAAATGTAACACTTAGAACACAGCTGGAAAGTGGGATTGGCAAAAACTGCTAATTTTTTATGACTGACTTGGACCATCTATGAATGGAGCTTGATTCTCCGTATTCTGACATTCCAAAAGACGAAACGAGTTTCGATTAAAAGTGATTTGTGAAAGTGGCCATATCACTTCTTCTGTACCTTTATAAGCAGTGTAAACTGAACTACACAGTGGGTCGGAATGCTTTGTTAGGCAGTAACACATAATAATAAAGATAAGCAACGAAAAGCGGTATTGAATTTCTTGCAAAATTTACTACATTTTTAAATATCATTTCTTTTTATGGAGGGGCACTTTTCACTACAAAACATGTGCAACGCTGAAGAGACTTGAGAATGTCAGCATTTAATTCAGTGACAACGAATGCAATTACTGGGCGAAGTAAAACCGTTGTACTGATGCACTGCTGTGTAAGTTGTCAGTTCTGATTACCCGATGGTGCAAAATCGGACGTCACAAGGTCTTTTCAAACAAAGTCGAAATTATCTTTGGGGTAATTAAAATGAAAAACATTCGGCCACCGAAATATCTTTGGTCAACTTTATCTGTAGTTCACGATTAGCACCTTGATTTTCTAGAACTGGGAACGTCTCCTAATATATGGGTGTACTTTAGTCGACAATCCACCAGTAAATCAATCATTATTTAAGCGCATCCATTTGAATTAGCCTCAAATTGAAAATATAACCACCTGCCCGATTTATTACAAAATTCAACAACACGAAAACACTTAGGACGGTTGTAGAACAACTTGATTGATTTCGGTTTCTCGTTTATATTTACTTTCGCAAAAAGAACTGCTCTCGCAAGTCGGGCGAATACTCATGAAAACAAACCACTCCCTGACGAAATCACTTGTACTGGCATGAAGTTCATAACACATGACGCTACGGAATGTATGCATGTTTCAGTAGGCTTGTTCTTAGTTTAAATGAAGAGTGTCAGAGTGAATTGTTGATTATGTGTTAGCTTCACGAATCTGTCACCTAGTTTATATCTTAAAGGCTAGTTTCATCAGAAGGGTTTTGATCTTGTGATGAAATTCTGCCAAGTACGACTGTACGAAAGTCAGTCAGCACGTAATCTGCTAGATCAGATGCAAGGAATCATCCTGATACTTCAAAGTCCCCTCAACTTGTTTGAAGATGAATTGCTTAATCAACTAAATGTGTCACGTAACAGAAAACTTAGCTTGAGCTCTGTCATACCATTCACTGCGGTAATCATGCTGCCAAGGACTCGGCACACGTTGAGGAACCTTTTGGAAAAGTTTTTACTCTAAACCCGTTGTTTGATTATTTCCGAACAATATATAAGATATTCGCATGAGAAAAAGAATGCTCCGACTCACCTTGTGAATACGGTTTTGGTGATGACTATAATATGATGTTAACTAGCCATCACCAACCTAAGTTTCCTATCACGTCACAAACGGAATTGTTTAGCGTCAACTTACGCGGTACTTGTCGAACACGCAGCTATCCTAATCCCATCACTATTCATAAACAGCCGTTATGCGTATTGTGCTCAGCTTTAGTGTAAAAAATGAGTGTAAAAACAGAACAGTGCATACCCACAATACACAAGCATCATTCGATTAACGGCCTTCGTTTTTCCGCTTCAGTGATTATCAGTAGCAACACTACAGACACCCGTCCTTTGTCCGTACTAGTTAAAAATGGACAATAAGTCGGATTTTTTCTATTTTTCAGCATGTATGCCTGACCGTAAAAACGTGCTTTTTGCTATGCTATTCCTTTGACCAGTTTTCTAACAAGCTGAGTTGTAGAGTTCATGAGGAGTTAAAAGACTGATAATGTTCAAGTGGACATGCTTATATGAAGTCGTGTTCATTTTGCCGAAGAAACAGATTTATTTCACCCACCAGAACTCAGCAAGCTGTGTTGCAAATATGGTCTTCGCGTTTTTGGTTGGCTACAAGCGACAAAGTTACAACAACGGGCTCTCTATTAGAATGTTCCGTCAAGCACGCGGAGTAGCAGTAAATCCCACAATCCTTCAGTAGCTAAAAATTCATTATTACTTCCACGGCTGTTAATGGGGAAATCGTTTTACTTGTAAAGGCTTTAAACCTTAGGATGGCTTATTCTAGTGTCTTCAGCGTGGCAGGTTATCCGGAAATTACGGCCTCACATTCACCTCATGTAATAGTTAGAACATCTGAAAATAACCAGTGTTGTTCCAGCTATCAGTTCGGCTTCAGCTGAATTTGAACCAACGACAGAAATAGTATGCATAAACGTGGCAAGCGCCCTACTAACTGAGCTGGGTCTCCCTAAAGTTAACTAATTGGCCAAACTACTTATTTCAACATTGTCAAACTGAACTACATACCAGTGATTTTGAGCCTTTCAAGCATGAATCTATTTGCCTATACTAATAACACGCAGAAAATGCGCGTGATTACTAAACGACAAGTATCCACATGATTAATCTAAATACGCACTAGGTAGATCGACAATAACTGAGAAGCACGCAATTTTCCGACTAATTTATTCCACAATAAAAGTAAACAACCCGACAGACCGTCTTGTGCACTGCGCTATGTGCAATTATCACCAATCGGTATGCTAGATGGATTTTAATAACACGTCTATAGTCTTTTCAAAGCACACTGTTGTCGCTGCTAACCATTCTAAATAAACAAATTCATCAACGTACGACTATCGTGAATTACTGTTTGTATTCTGTACTCTGAATTCCGAACCCGTTATCAAGAATGAACATAGATGTTCAATGTTGCCGTCTGCTAAATGTCTAGTCTGATTAGGTTCTTAACCTACAGATAAAGTAGAATCAAGCGCACTATGAAATATCATTCCGCAAACATTCGACCGTAAAACTTTTTGACAAGTAAAAATCTCTGCAAATAATCAGTTGAAGTTCCTCATTGATTCACTCTGCTGATTTTGGTAAGACATTGTGTTAAGACATTGTATAGAATAAGTGTTCGAAGCACCAATTATCAGTCAATTAGACTAAGCACTTGTGAGGGAAACCCAAGTGTGAAAAATGTCGGTTTCCGCTCAATTTAAACTACTGACAGAGACAGTGCGTCCAACTACCCGGATGATGTACGAAGGCACACTGGAAGCCCAAAAACTTCGCACCTGGACTTGTTTACCTGCTCATTCTACTGTCTCACATAAAATCCGTTGAAAAGTATAAGTGACTAACTGCTCTGGTAGGATACATCAAGCAATTTGCGCTGAAAATGAAATTGCCTTACTGAAGCTTCTGACAGTTTTATCACTCGGCTAAACTCCAATCGGCAATTGTTCCACAAGCGTTCAATATGTTGTTCACTTTCTCGTTTAGAAATTGCAGCAATAACTCTATCTTTTTGTTAAAATGCAGTCAATGTTGAATGATACCCTTCGTGGTGGATAACCTACTTTAAAAGAGTCTCGCCTATTCGAGGAAATTGTTTCTACTGACGGTTTTCTAAACTATAAAAGCTTCTGTAAATTCGTGTGGATTCATCGTGCGTCGCGAAACTAACGGGGTATAGCCTTATTCTATGGTCGTACTAACTGTACTAACTCACTCACTTATGAATGGACTCTGCTTTCACAGTCATTTCTAGAAACTAAAGAACTGTCCATGAGAGGAACCGCGGAATCCTGGGTAATTCCAACGAGCACTTGCTCGAGGTATTATCGGCTCACCCATGCATCGATGAGCAACTACAATTCTGCCTGTAGACTGGATCTTGGTCGACCCCTTCACTGGAGAATTGTTGCTCAAACATCTGAAGCGTACGAAAGCCGATGCCATGGCCGGACATTTCAAACTCCTCCTGTTTACTGAAGGTCTGACACATATGTGCTGCTTCCGCATCACGCTTGTGCCAAAAGTGAATAATCCTTCCTCTCGCAGCGAATTGAAACTTATTGCCATATATTAAACGTTGGGACATTGTTTTCACAAGATATTAACTGATCGTTGGTTCACGTGTTTGCAAATACCCGCTCTTCAGTTCACCTCTCTGCACCTTGACGGTTACCTTGAGGCGACCTCACTACTGCACGCGCTGCTCAAGAATTCATGCACCACTTCTTCCAGCCTCTGTGCGGCCTTTATTGACGTGTCCAGGACATTCGATTTCATCCTATAGGATTCGATGGTCAGACCGGCCGGGGATTTTGATGGTGCTCCACCTCTATCACACTACATTGTCGATTCCTATCAGAATGCTTTCGCCAAGCTTGAAGGCTCCGGTCTGCGGACCCAGCGTGGTGTTCTCCAGGGTGACCCACTGTCGTACCTGCTATTCAACATGGCAGTGGATTGGGTGTTGACTGTATCCTAACCGGGGCTTGACTACCACTTTCACCACTCTGGTCCGTGGTTTCGGGTAGGCCGACGATCTGATCCGGCTGACCGAGAATCCCATGTGTTTCTCTGAGAAGCTTGAAAACACCGCTAGTGCTTTGTAACTAACCGGATTGAAGGTCAGCATGCGCAAGACTAAACTCTTGGTCATCTTTGGTGATCATAAGCAAGACAGGACAGCTGTCGCTGATGAGTCTACCCAGTTCGGCCCGGACATTAGGCACGCACTAAGCGCCTCTAACATGGTGATCTATCTCGGTATCTAGTTTACTTGGAAAGGTAAAGCACTCATCAATCATCGACTGCAACTTTGTATGATGACGGAGGAAACAGCCATAGCGCTTCGAAAGCCGCATCACTGCCCTTACCTCCTGGGCAGAATCCACCGGAATACATTCGAGGTAACGGTTTACACAGCCCACCGGTTTGTTTGGCAGTGGCTCCGTCTTTCTAAAGACAAACCGTTCAGCCAAATCCAAGTCCCAATTCGGCTGGACGGTCTGTGTATTGCGAGTTTTTCCATCACCATTCCGCAAATTACGAGTGCAGAGACTGCTGTCTAGTCAATGTCCAGTCCTGAGGAATGTGGTTGAAGATGATTCGTTTGGATCTATTATGACAGACTTCAATGTCTCTGTACCTGTTCCTGGTATACTTTTGACGAACAAGGAAGAAGCCCATGTGGCGTGGATGGATAGGTTCCGTCGTACGCTAGATGGCGACGGTCTTTAGAAGGTTTATCGCTCTCTACTCCCCAGTAACTCGCTGCTGAATCCGCGTCTCATTTTCCCCAGGATTTTTATTCGTGCCATCCAGCTCTACTGCCGCTTTCTCCCAGCTACGGTCCGGAATTGTCGAGGTGGCCAAAGTGACCACTCACCCCGCTGCCGTGGCAACTGTGGTCAACCAGAAAGCTCCGCTCATCTACTCTAGTCGTGCTGGATTCCTCATAACATGCGTTGTGCTTGACACAGCCGCGTGGCCAAAGGTCTGACTAAGAGGCTGCGTAATCCGGGCTACACAACCTTCGAAGAGTTACGAGTACCAACGACGAGCTCTTTCATCAAAGCTGACGTTATCGCGGTTCATGGTGGCGCTGCTGTGGTCTTGGAGGTCAGTAGAATGGATGACTACCGAAGCCAGCCTGCCTGAACAAAAAAGATTGTGGATTACGGGACCGACACTCATAATGCTGTCATTCAGCCAGCTCTCTATACGATGGACTGTGATTTGGACTCACTGATCCGTGATAATCTCATTTGTGGCATTGTGTCTCCGTCCTCCTGCAGTACGATACTTCAGCTAGGACTACCCTTCTACGCAGTCAATGATTTATGCTTACTGACTGCTCTAGGTTCCCTGAAAACTGCAAGCATTTATACGGAGAACCTGGCATTGATTGCTGCTACATTACGACAGTTTTCTCTCTATGAAGGACAATTCTCCATCCCGATCGGTGAGACTTGTGTCCTCAGAAGATTTTGGTTTTGAGAGTCCTTCTTACTTGTTTATCCACTCACTGATTTGTCCTTTTCTTTGTTAATATACCACGCGAGTTATTTTCATTTGATGGCTGAAATAATCAACGCTTGCTGACCTCTTGGAAGAACTTATCAATTGTTCAGTGCTGTTAACCACACAGCACCCTGCGTTCGACAGACGGTTTGCCTTGGATTCACTTTTTTACATGTTAGTTGCTTCACTTTTTGTCACCTCTTGCCTCCTTTTGAAATGAAGCTGTGTCAATCACCCTTCAAAACGAAAGATAATGTGGCGGTGAACGATGAAGCAGCCGGCTGCAACTAGGTTTGATTGTAAGAAGCTAGAGTGAGTTAGGCCCAGACAACACGGATGGTAGTACTGCTTTTGCTAGCTATGAACATAGGGCCAGTAAACCGGAGAGTACGACTTGAACGCTTACGTAGGCCTCACGGTTAAACGACTTGCACTGAAATATAACATTTCTGGCCTACGCGTGATACACCGGTTAGTTACACGGTGATTCTTGAACATTTCGTAAAAGTCAGTTAAAGCGTGACTGCAGTTTCAAAGTATCTGTCTGTTTCGTTTGTCATAGCAACAAAGTTTATAACCAGTTCTCTAAAGCTGCATTCTATGCCATGTTTCTTCTTTGGTTGGACTCATCAAGTTGAGATAGAGTCACTAGCCGGCAGTATTCACACTGTGTGCAAAAACTTTGATCACACCACTGCCGGTTCCATGAGTACACCGTTAACGAGACAATTTTGATAATTGGCTGGGTTAACAGCGTCCATCAGATCAGCGGTTGATTGTGATTGTGATGGTTGGAAATTATATAAGTTGAAAGCGTTTATCCCAATCACCGGTTTCCAATGATCACCTCAAATTCACGCATCATGTGATTGTTTATTATGAATTTCTGTGTTTTTAGAATCAGAACTATTACTTTTTGTTCAAGGCAGGTAGTCTGTGACATCAACTTTTGTGCATGACATTCTGATTTCACTAAGAACTTTAATTGGTTCACAGTGAAACCCCAGGGAATACAAATATACACAGGCACAACTCAGAATAACACATATAAGCTGTCTAATATCTATCTACCTAACGTCGTTCCTAGGTAGTGATGCAAAATAAAAATTTAGCTAGTACACATGCTTAAAAACGTACACAATGATAAAGAAAATATTCAGCAATATTTCCTCAAACTTCCAATCTCTGATCTGTAGCTATCCTTACTTTCAAAGTATTAATTATTAACTCCTCAACATAGAAGACTATCCTTGTCAGCCCTGTTACGAGTATAACGTGAATCTGTCTCTCCTGACAAATACCAAACATAGGTTATTGTGCTTACCGGTTCATTTCATCATCTTTAACATCAGATCACTCAGAGTTTTGAAAATATTCGTATTCCTTATCGACCGACTTACTGAAACATTGTTTTGGTTTAGCTGACGCATAATTAGGGTGCTCTCGTACTGGAGGGACAGCAATAAGCGCATTACTCAGAGATGAATTTGAGGTTGTGCCTCTAAAGCATGCGCACTGATCACTCTATACTCGTAATTTCTAGTGCAAAATCAAATAATAAAACCATGCACAATCGTTCATGCACTGCTGGTGAAGCTTGAGCGATCAGTAGAAAATATCTAATCGATTGTGCATGTCAGATATCAAGACTGCGGAGATGAACTCATATTGATTTTCACCCGCCTTATTTTTCATCATCATAGTATCATCATAGACAGCAATACATCAGTGGTTCACACTAATGCTTAACTGCCACACAACCATGAAGAAAAAGCAAACCCTATATAGAAAGAGAGAAGGAAAAAGAAGGGGACGGGAAGGGACCTAACTACTGAAAATGACTACGTCC